>CATIWF010042683.1:0-13715 GCA_949630135.1 Balakata baccata
AGGAAGCTGAATTGATTTCTGAATGTAATAAATTTCTTGGTTGCATTTACAGTTTGTTGAATAATTTTACAAATTTTGACAAATTATTAGATGTGGAAACCGGTCATTGTATTTTTAAAAGTTGTTGAATCATTATTGAGTGAATAACAGATTTATACATTTGAATATGTTATAATGTCGAAAATATTTGTCTTTATTTAATAATGTACATGTAAAGTACGTCTAACCAATATATACTTCTATAATAATGTACAGACCTTTGCATATAACTAACATATAAGGAATATACCTATATACTAAACAAACCGTTTATGACTGGCATAGGGTAAATTGAGTTAATTGACATATATATTTTCATCCAATTATTGAAAAATAGGTATATGTTTCTAGTAATCATATGCAAAAATTATAAAAATTTGTATAGAATAATGTAATATCTAATTTTGTTATGTTAGATATATTTTATATCTAATTTTGGTTGTGGGCTCATTAATTAAGAAATAAATAAATACTACAAAATAAAGGACTTTAAAAATCTGATCGATTCTTTATTTAGGCAAGATTTTATTAATTAATTTAGAATGAATAATTAATATAGATTAGATAATAATATGGTTGTGATAGACGACCCATGATTATTATATTAAGTGGGCTAAGTCTCTCTTGTTATTGACTTGCTCTTCCATTTATAAAGTTGAATAGGGATAAATGAAAATGATAAGAGTTAAGAATTTCATCATTATGAGTAGGAAAACGAGAGAAGTTCTTAGTGCAAACTCATTCAAATCCTTCATGTCACAATGGAATCGGAGAAATCAAGTTATTTTCTACGTCCTCTATCTCGATTAAACTTATTTTGTACTCTAACTTTCATGTTTTAGATCCCGTGAATAAATTTGGCTAAATTGATTTTCTATCAAGTGGTATTAGAGCCAAATCACATGTTTTTAGAGCCATTTTTGTGTTTCTCTCATTGAGTTAAGGAGAAAAACTTGAATTTTGGAGTGAAAATGGGATCTGGTGAATGTTTTCGGGAACAAATTTCACTAAAAAATTGCAGAAAAAGGAGTCGAGGAAAGAAGATGGGTTGGCGCATGTAGCACGCAAGTTAGAGAGCGCACCCAAGCGACAGAGGGCTGCCTCTAGCACATGTGGTACAAGCACGAAATTCAGGCGTGGGCGCATCAAGCACGTGTGCCACACTGGCACGTAGCTGCCACTTTCCAATTTTTACTATTTTGCCCCTAAAGTGTTAGTATTTTTCAATTGAATCCCTATATGGTTATTTTTCACTCTTAGAAACCTTTTTTCGCCCGGTTTTGACCTAAATTAATTTAGAAAACTCTAAATTAATCATTAAAAGCCATATTTGAGAAAAATTGTGACATTTTAAGAGATAAATTATTTTTATCTCGTAATATTTAATTTATGCATGGGCATAAAATTGTCACATGTGGAAATTAATTTTTTTCAATTAAAATTGACAATGTAACTGATTAAATTATTGTGAACATAATGTTTCAGGACACTTAGCCTCACAACTTTAAGGAATGAAAATAATGTTATTAAATTATTTTCAAGAAAATAAAAAAGGTGTATACTGGTATAAATTTTTTTTTTTTTAAAATCAGTTAAAATGTTATTGCCAAAGCGGCCTTTTTAGCTAAGATTTTAAGAAATATTTGGTCTTATATATTTTAGGGATGTCTCATATTTAATTTATAATTATTTAGCCCAAAGGTATTTATTGTAAATTAAATTTGGAGATGAAAAATATAAGACATATGATTAGGAATGAGTTAGTACAAGTGGTACCTAAATGTGATAAATATACAAGTATTTAGTAAATTCTCATATCGTGCTTATATTAAACATTTTCTATTGCATGTTATATATTCTACCTAAATATGTTTATTTAATGATGCACTAAAATTCTTGGATTAATACTCTTCTATGGCTTTGAGTATTATTATTTTCTAATACTAAAGTGTTACATTGTTGATTTTTTCAGTCACCTTCTCAATTAACAATAATACACTGATTATTGAAATGCTAACTGGCTCTAATTACAAGATGTGGAATTAGTTATGGAGTTGGCAAATATTGACATTGCTAAGTTAACTCCCAAGCCAGCTGACCTGACTAATCAGAGTTCAACTGTTGACAAAGAGCTGTATTCAACATGGTATAAAATGAACCGCATATGTTATTTGACCATAAAAAGGTCAATTCCAAAGCACTTATTGAGCGGTTTGCCAAAGACTCATATAACAAATGAGTTTTTGACTGCAGTGTCTCGGTGTTATCATGTTTCTATCAATACTGAGATTGGTACCCTTTTAAAGCAGCTATACTGTATGAGGTATAATGGAGTAGGAGATGTTAGGACCATGGTCCACATATATAATAAAACCTTGGCATAATTCTCCCTTATGCTTGTATAGTGCATCAAGCTCTTAATACTCTACCACCAAAGTTTTGGACACTTATTAGTGCATACAACTCAAGGGAGTATCCATGGATAATTAATTCTTTCACTGCTATATGTGTAGCTGAGGGAGAGAAGCTAAAGATTAGGTTAGTACCACACTTCTTGTATCAGGTCCTCAGTGGAAAGGTAAAAGAAAAGGTAAGAAAGCTAAACTTAATGCTCCTATTTTTTATAAAGAGTCTGCCCGATCTGGTGCTGTAGGTGTTGATAAATCTTTTATGAAAAAGGAACTTAAACATTTCTTTTGTAAAAACAAAGGTCATAAAAACCAGGATTGTCTAAAATACCAAGCTTGGTTAAAAAAGTGAGAGCTTGTAGATAACTATTTATAAGCGGTTCGTGAATCCAATTTGGTTGATGCCACATCCAGTTCCTAGTGGCTTAATAGTAGGGCGACTAAACATGTTGCTTTCACATTGCAACGATTCATAAACAAGAGGAAACCAAATAAAGAAGAGTCATTGCTCATAGTTGGTAACAATGACATAGTAGAAGTTCTTTTTTTTAGCAATGTCTGTTTGAATCTAGACACTAATTTTGAACTCTTTTTGAAAAATATTTTATACATACCGTTATTTAGGTGAAACTTGATATCAGTATCTGAATTAGATAAAATTGGCTATACTTTTGTATTTAAAGATGCAGTTGAAAATATAACTTTTGATTCAAATGGAGTTGGCCGTTGCTTTTTGTCATATGGTCTGTATCAAGTGTATTTTAGTTCAAATGAAATTTATTCCATATCCTATATTGTTGAACATGTTGCCAAAAGACCCTTAATAAAGGATAAGTATTTCATGTTGTGGCATTAAAGGATTTGCCACATTTATAAGGAAAGGGTAAAAAGGCTAATCAAGGATAATATCCTACCTACCCTTGACTTCAGTGACCTAGAAACATGTGTTGACTATTATAGGGGCAAACTGACCAAGATTAAGAAGAAAGATCTAATCGAAGTTTAGATCTCTTTGAGATAATCCATACAGATATATGCAGACTTTATTCTCCCATAATATGCAATAACAAGTATTTCATAACATTCATTGATGATTTTTCCCAGTATGGATATCTGTACTTAATTAAAGAAAAGTTTGAATCTCTTGATAAATTAAAGATTTTTAAGACTAAAGTTGAGAAACAGCTGAGAAAAGTTATCAAGATTGTTGGACCTGATCGAGGTAGAGAGTATTATGGCAAATACAGTGTTGCAGGACAGGTAAAAGATCCTTTTGCCAAATACTTGGATGACTGTGGAATAATAGCTTAGTTTGCTATGTTGGGTAGTCCTGAACAAAATGGTGTGGCCGAAAGGTGGAATCATATCTTAAATGAAATGACAAAGAGCATGATGTCAAGGTCAAATCTCTAAGACTTTTTATGGGGTCAGGCTATGAAAACGACATTATATATCCTCAATAGAGTTCCCAGCAAGTATATTGCTAAAATGTCGTTTGAATTGTGGACCAGAAGAAAAACTAGCTTGAATCAGTTTCAAGTTTAGAGTCGTCCTTAAAAGGTACGCCTTTGCAATCCTGTTAAGGATAAATTGCATTCTAGATCTACTAATTGCCATTTTATAGGGTATCCAGACCATTCTAAAGGTTACAAATTCTATTATAGAGAAGGGGGTTCTAGAATTGTGCAATCACAAACAATTAAATTTTTAGAATTTGAAGTAGTTGATCAAGGTGATCTCTCTGAGATCACAAGATAGGAAAAGCATACTGAGGTTATACATATTCTTGTACCCAAGCAACCTGTAATGTTAGATCCTACATCTATGATTGTTCCAATTCAGGGAGAGTCTATACAGTTAAATGAGGCCTCATCATCACAAGATGTGGTTGCACAGGTTCCTCTTAGGAGGTCAACCAGGGAAAGGAAACCTACTATTTCCTCTAATTATGTAGTCTATATAAGTGAGAGTGATTATGACATTGGTCATATTATTGATCCTACATCTTTTGAAGAAGCTATTTAAAGTTCCCAATCTGAACTGTGGTGGGATGCAATGAGAGATGACATGGAATCTATGGATTGTAATGGAGTATGAGAACTTGTTGAATTACCTAAAAGTTGTAGACCTATCAGTTGTAAATAAGTCTATAAGACCAAGAAGGACTCCAAAGGGAATGTAAAGAGGTTTAAATCCAAATTAGTTGCCAAGGGATTTACTCAAAGATGAGGAATTGATTATAATGAAACTTTTTCTCTTGTATTCTTGAAGGACACATTTAGAGTAATCATGGCATTGGTAGCTCATTTTGATTTAGAGCTATATCAAATGGATGTTGAAACTACATTCCTGAATAAAGAACTGAATGGAACAACATGAGCGGTTTCAGGAAGATGGTAAGGACCATCTGTTAGAGATGTGCCTAAAAGGCAATCCACTTAGGCACTTAGTGTATACATTCATAATGACATTCTTTCAATATATTAGTATTTATTTGCATATGAATTGATATAGATCTTGAACTGATTAATGAAAGTCTATAATATGAAATATAGCATGAAGGAAATCATGATGGGATCATGATAGTGAGATTCCTATCATGTGTAATTATGTTAGTATCTAAATTATCCCTATTTATAGGATCAACAAGATGAGACATTATTATTCTGGATAGACTAACATATGTTATACTCCCTGATTAGATCAAGCAGTAGATCTCATATGCTATTAGTGTATACATTCATAATGACATTCTTTTATTATATTAGTATTTATTTGCATATGAATTGATATAGATCTTGAACTGATTAATGAAAGTCCATAATATGAAATATAGCATGAAGAAAATCATGATGGGATCATGATAGTGAGATTCCTATCATGTGTAATTATGTTAGTATCTAAATTATCCCTATTTATAGGATCAACAAGATGAGACATTATTATTCTGGATAGACTAGCATATGTTATACTCCTTGATTGGATCAAGCAATAGATCTCATATGCTGTTAGCATAAGATGTTCGGAGTTAACATGTGGATGCTTACTAAGAGTAGTCAAGTACATTAGATGACTTGCTATGAGACAATCATATTGATTTTCTATTCAAATGTCAATGATAGTCTCATCATAGCAATGGTGTAAGTATCCTTAGACTTGAGGTACTCAATGATATCTTGGATACTAATTTTGTGCTTTGACTCCATTCCTTATTACCTCATAAAGGTCGCTCATAGGGTGGTAATTGGGTACAGCTTGAGTTATTTGAAAGTAATTGGGTAGCTAATAGAAGATTCACCGCTCCTGATAGACAAAGTGTATACCTATGGCCTCTTATTGGGATCATTACTCTAGAATCTCTAGCCAAAGTGGAAATGTCATGAAGATGATCTTTAGTGACATGTCTAATTGTGTAATAAGTCCTAGTGATAAGATTTAACATCACTTAGGCTAGGTGTGACGTAATCAGTCTAGCGAAAGCTGACACATAGAGCATGCCCTTAACCAAATGGGGTATAAGATGGTGAAATGACAAATTGCACGGACATTATCTATGGAAAGGTTTGTAGTCAAACCACTGACTTTCCAGTCAATTGGCTATCATGATGTGTTGCTAGATATCACTCATAACTTGTACAAATTAATTGTTAATTTGAGTGACCAACATAACCGGGAACCTAATATGTCACACACTGTGAAGGTGTGAAAGAGGAATAAAGTGGCTTTAGATATGATCCAAAATTATGAGAAAATTATTTGGAGTTGGATCGTGATAATATCACGAAAAAATTGTGGAGAAAAAAATTGTCTGGGGGGTCACATGCCCACGAGGGGGCTGCTAGCATGGGTTGGCAATCCATGTGAGTCTCAGCCTGCTGCCTTGCAAAGTTTGGCCAATTTTGCCCAAACTTCCCTTTTAGGCTTCCAATCCTATTTTGGCAATTTTATTCTATGTGGCAGCCCTAGGTATTTAGGAAACATCTATAAATTATTTTTTTACTAGAAAAAAACTCTAGCCTCCAATAAAATTAATTGTTCATTTTTTCAACAGTTTTCTCATGCAATAATTATTCAAGGTCATTCTCTTATAGGTTTTCTTCTTCAATCTTCGTATGAATTACCATGAGTTTTGTATGTTTTGGTTTGTGATAACCTGATATGAAGAGTAGGTAGAAAAACTAAAGAACACAAAAAGTAAAATCTTCAAACCTATTATTTCGGTTAATTAATTTTGATGAAAAAAGTTGTATCCTTTGGCTCGGGTTTTTCTTTTATTTTCCGCTACATTTTTATGTATGAGATACATGTCAAAAATCCAACATTGGTATCAGTGCCCCCTTGTGTTCAACAAAATTAATTTTTGATTAAAGATGCAATGAGATTGCTTGATTTTGACAATTTTTGTTCCATAGGTTTGAAAATTTAATTTTAATTCGTAAAATTAAAATTTAATTATTTTTCTCACTATAATCTGATCATGAGATGATTAAAGATGATTATATTGATTGAAAAATATTTAAATGAGATTCAAATAATTAATTTCGAATTTATTTCAAAATTGCCTAAAAACTAGGTTTTGTTGATCTAGTGTTATTTGTTTGATTTGTTTGATGGGATTGTTGATAATATTTTTTTAATTTGATTATTAAAATATTATTTGGATATATTAGGAATGCATTTAAACCTTTGTAACTGCTAAGGAATTAATTAAAAATTGTTTTAATTAATTTTATAAATAAATTGCCATACGTAGGTTATTTTAGCACACCCAGCGGGGCTGTTTTGTTTAAATTTATTTGTATGTATTTATTTCGGTTCTGCACCTTTAAAATATGTTTATGTGATTATTATGATATTATTTTAATATTATATATATGAAAAAATTATTTTGCTCAAATTTAATTTCCAAATAAATTCTAGTTATAATATATGTCGGTTTGAGCGGTTTTTATGTCAGTTCACTAATCTTGATGTTTTAGCTTATACCAAAAATTATATTGATTGGTTTGAACTAGCCTAAAGGTGCTTGGACTGATGATATTAGGTTCTGAAAATTTTAGAAATTTATTTTGAATCAATTTAAGTTGAGCAATTACAATTCTAGTGTGACTAAATAGTAATGTGCATGTTAAAATTAAATTGTTTAATTTTAACATCATTATAATTTATTTTGAAGGTGGATTAATTTTGAATTAATTCTAGAAATATGGAATTTATTTAATGTAATTAAATATTAAAATCCATATTTAAATTGCATACAAAATATAATTGGTCAAATCAACGAAAGTAGGCAATTTCGGTTCAAGTGTTGAAACTGGTTTTTCTAATTGAAATCAAAATATCATTATCTAAATTAGCTTTATTTTATACATTAGAGAATGCATGCTATGGTTGAATGGATTGCATGATGGATGATTATGGACTTTAGCCCAATGTGATTAAACATGCATGATTAATTTTATTTTTATGGTAAATAAGGCATGCGTGTCTCTACCTCTCCTTATTTCTCATATATTTCTCGTATAATCTCATTTCCTTCAAATGTAACTTGAGGTTTTTTCTTTGAAAATATGTAATTAGGTTACATAGGATTAGGGTAGATGGATATGAAAAAGGAGCAAAAAGCAAGGAGAAGGTACCACAAAGATGAAAACTTAGAAATAGGAATTTTGAATTTCTATTTTGGGTTGTAACTCATGCATATTCTTAGGTGTGACCTAATCAATTCCCTTTGGCTCAAGGAATTGATTGTAGAATGTACATAATCATGTCATATAGTTAATATAACTATCTTTATATATATTCTTGCAATGATGAATGTATAATGCATGCTAGCTAATAGATGAGACTTAATTAACAAAATCCCTCAATAAATAATAATTAAGTCTAACATCTTCCATTAAAATGGAAAGAACGAGTTCTTCTTGTTGTAGGGTTGTTGAGCACACTCAAGCCCGCCTGCCCTATAAGAATGTGTTTGAACCATCGAAATATGATTTCATAATTAATGGGTTGGACTTAACTGTTTCCTTTGATTTGTTGAGCACATTCAAGGTCAATGTAAATTGGAGGCGGTGTTGGATGAATGTACATGAGATGTACATGTATCAAGAGTTGATAGCCTGATGATATATGCACACATCAATTAGTTGATACCACAATCCGATAGTTGCATGGGAGATGCAATTGGTATGGATCAAATACCTACCAATTTGATCTAAGAAGGATTGTTGAGCACACACAAGGTCATTCTTAAGTTGGAATTGGATACCGACCCACTAGGAGAACTTCCAACGGGTTCTCTAAAGTTCATAGTGAGGGCTATGGGTTCGCAATAAATTAGTGGGAGCTATAATAGATTTTATTAAAGACCTAATATCATGCATTTATTTGTGTACACACTTCTACATCTCAATCTTTACATTTATGTTGTTAGAATCATATCATTCAATGTGAATCAAGGCAAATGATAAGTCATACATTTTGACTAACCTAAGCTTCCTTGACTGGCTTAAAACTAAGAAAGGTTTTCAAATCCAAAGGGTTGCCAAAGTCTTGGAATTATCATTTTCCTTCCCATATTTCTAAAGATGCAAATGTTATGAACAATTTGCATACAAGAAGTACTTGGATAAAAATGGGTTGGTCCTAGTAGTTCAAACTTCAAAAGTAATATGGAAATAGATGTAAAACCATTATATATCATCTTAAGGAAATGGCCAATGAGTAAACTCATACTGAGCAATATAAAATATCTAAATTGCTCTACCATTCCAAGATAATAAAAGGGAGATCTAAAATATAATATGCATCATATATAAAAAGAAAAGGTAGAAAGGCAACATAAAAGGTACTTACTTCCATTATAGTAAGAGTTGCAAATGGAAGTGGAATAACAAAAGTTGATTGAAGTTTTAAAGAAGCAGAAGGATAAGAAATATGGATAAATCTTCTACTTAAAGTAAATTTGTTAAAGAGAATAATATTGTTTCTAGTATTACATAGGTATTGGATATTCATATGGGGTCTCACATATACAAGATATGCAAGACCGAAGAAACTATAGATAGCCTAAGAAGGGAGAACAGAAATTATGCACATTGGATGTAAAGCAACATTTGCTATAGAGACTTAAGTTTCAACACTCTATAATAAGCTTGCTTATAGGATTAAATAGTTGCAGTTTTTGTTTTAGTTTACGAATGAAGAATATAATTTTATTTCATAGTTGAACAAAAGCTTTTCATTTGACTATTAAGAACAATTGTTGTTCTATATTATCAAATGCCATTTTTTATGAAACTAGAATGTTATGCAATAGAGTTTTTGATCTTGGAATGCTTGATTCTATTCTCAATATAAATTTAAAGGGTTGATGAACTAAAACCACAAGTTATGGCATTGTCAACTTAGGCATATAAAAATAGAATAACATGATGAGTTATAATAACTAGGGGTCAGATGATAATGAATCATATGATACTTGTGAATCTCATTTACTAAGCAAGTTGACAAGATCACCTTTTAGTGAAAAGGATAGAGGGCTAATGGACCTTGTACATATAGTTGTATGTGGACCAATATTCATTGACGCCATAAATGGTTTTACCTACTTCATTATGCTTAATTATGATCACTCATAATTTGGATATTTGCATATGACAAAATACAAATTTGACACCTTTGAAATGTTCAAAGAACTCAAAATGAAATAGAGGAACAATTCAGCAAAAGTATTTAAATATTTAGATTAGATCTAAGTGAAATAATTCTTAAGCTAAAATGTTTCGATGTCATCTAACAGATAATGGGATTTTATCTCAACTAACTCCGCCTTATACACTATAACACAATGGTGTGCCTAAATGGAGATACTAAACCTTTTTAGACATGGTAAGGTCCATGATAAGCTTTGTAGAATTCCTTAAAGTTCCTCTTATGGTTATTCACATGGAATTATGTTTGTATGATAAACATGTTAGAGAAGTGTTCTAAAGGCAATTGCCTTTAGCACTTATTGTACATGTTTATTTGATTAATAAAAGGCATTTTTATTAATTTGGTATTCATTTGCATATGAATTGATATAGATCTTAAACTAATTAATGAAAGTCCATGATATGAAACATAGCATGAAGGAAATTATTATGGGATCATGATAATGAGATTCCTATCATGTGTAATTATGTTAGTATCTAAATTATCCCTAGTCGTAGGAACAATAAGATGGGACATTGTTGATTCGGATAGACTAGCACATGTTATACTTCTTGATTGGATCAAGCAGTAGATCTCATAAGCTAATATGTTCAAAGTTAACATATGGATGCTTACTAAGAGTAGTCAAGTACATTAGATGACTTGCTATGAGACAATCATATGGATTATCTATTCAAATGTAAATGATAGTCTCATCATAACAATAGTGCATGTATCCTTAGACTTGAGGTACTCAAGGATATCTTGGATACTAATTCTGTGCTTTGACTCCATTCCTTGTTGCCTCATAGAGGTCACTCATAGGGTGGTGATTGGGTATAGCTTGAGGTATTCGAAGGTAATTGGGTAGCCAATAAAGGATTCACTGCTCTTGATAGAGGGAGAGTATACCCACGGCCTCTTGTTGGGATCATTACTCAGGAATCTCTGGCCAGAGTGGAATTGTCATGAAGATGGTCTTTAATGACATTTCTAATTAAGTAATGAGTCTCAATGACAAGATCTAAAATCACTTGGGCTAGGTGTGACATAGTCAATCTACTGAACCGAGTGGGGTATAGAATGGTGAAAGGACGAGTTACACATATTATTGTCTATAGAAAGGTTTGTAGTCAAATCACTGACTTTTCGGTCAATTGGGGGTCATAATGTGTTGCTAGATATCGCTCATGACTTGCTTAAATTATTTGATAATTTAAATGACCAACATAATCGGGAACCTAATGGGTCACACGCTTTGAAGATGTAAAGAATAAGAAAAATGGCTTTGGATGGGATCCAAAATATGAGAGAATTATTTTGAGTCGGTTCACGATAAGATCGCGGGAAAAAATCGCTCGAGTAGGTTGACGGGCCCATATGGGCCCGCTGGCCTGGCAGGCCTGCCGATTGGCCTTCCAGGCAGGCCAGTTGGGCCTGCTCAGCAGGCCTAGGCGGGCTGCGCGTACAGCTGCCCGCATGTGGCACTTAAATGGCCTAAATGGCCATTTAAACCAATTTTTACTATTCATAACTCCCAATTTTCTCCTCTCTTAATTTTTGCTCCATGAAACTAGTAATCTTTTGGATCTAAAAGACCATAAAAGACAGAAAATAGACAAAAAAAATTATTGGGAGAAGAAAAATTAAAAGGTTAATTTTTCTCTCAAAGGAACACACAACATTACTAGCATTTTGAAGTGTGATCAAGCCATCTCCCTAGTGGTTTCATTCTTTTCTTTTCGCGTGGATATTGTTAGAGATAATTCTAGATTCGATTGTTGTGGTTTGCTACAACCCAACAATGTGAAAAATTGAAGAAAATCAAGAAATTTTAAAGGTATAAATTCTGAATTTTCTTTGCTTAAATTAGTTTTAATTCGCACATACATAATCCTTTGATTAGGCTTTTGAAAATTTTTATTTTCCGCTGCATAATATGTATGTGATACGTACTCAAAACCCATCATTAGTATTAGAGCCACCTTGTGCCCATTAAAATTAATTTTAATTTAAGGTGCAATTGGATTGCATGGTTTTGATGATTTTGGATCTTTTGATTTATAAAATTGAAATTAATTTGTAAAATTCATTTTACATATTTTTCTTTCTATGATCTGATCATGGGATGATTGAGGATGATTATATTGATTGAAAAATGGTTTGAATATGATTCAAATAATTAATTTCGAATTTATTACAATATTACTGAAAATTGCATTGTTGATGAACACGTGATGTTGTTTGGATTAATTGTTAGGGCTGTTCATATTTTTCTAATAATTTGATTATGGAAAAATTATTTAGATATATTGAAAATATGTTTAAGCCTTTGGAAGTGTCCAATAATTAATTAAAATTTGTTTTAATTAATTTTTCAAATAAATACCGAAATGGGTCTGTTAAGGGTACCCGGTGGGGCTGTTTTGTTTGATATTTTTTGTATGTGAATATTTCATTTTCTGCACCTTAAAATAATTTTTATGTGAATAGAAACATGTTATTTTGGTGTTAAATGTATGCCAAAATTAATTTGCTCAAATTTAAATTTCCAAATTAATTCTAGACAGTAAATTGGTCATTTTAAGCGTCTTATGTGTTGGTTCGTTTGTCTTAATGATTTTGGCTTGTGCTAAAATTATTATGATGGACTTGAGCTGATCTAAAGATGCTTAGAATGATGATTTGAAGTTCTGAAAATTTTGAGAATTTTTGGACATTAATTTTGAATTAATTTAAGTTGAGCAAATGGCATATCTAGTATGACTAGAAATTGGCATATATGTTAAAATTAAATATTTTTTTAATTTTTGACACCATAATAATTTGATTTTAAGATGAATTAATGCTGAAAATATGGAATTTAATTTAATTTGATTAATTATTAAATTCAACATTAAAATAACATACAAAATTAAATTGACCGAAACAACAAAGTAGGCAATTTTGATTCAAGTGTTGAATCAACTTTCAAATTTGCAATCCAAAATTATCACTACCTATTTTATTTTATTTTATTTTATGCATTAGAGAATGCATGCTAGAGGCATGATGGATGATTATGGACTTAAGTCCAATGTGATTGAGCATGCATGAATTTTGTTTTATGGCAAATAGGGCATGTGTGTCCCTACCTATCTCTTTTTTCTGATGTATTTCTTTTCTCATCTTACTCCTCTCAAATGTAAATTGAGATTTTCTATTTTTGAAATATGTAATTAGATTATATAGGATTAGGATAGAATGAAGATGTAAAGGAGCAAGAAGCAAAGGAGATAGTGCCATAAACAATAAGACTTATAAGTAGGAATTTGATTTCTATTTTTGGGTTGTAATTCATACATATACCTAGGTAAGACCTAGTCAATCTCTTTATGGCTCAAGAGATTGATTTTAGTATGTCCATAATCATGTCATATAGTTAATATAACTATCTTTATATATGCATGTGATGAATGTATGATATATAAAAGCATGCAATAATAACATGATGAGACTAAATTAACAAAATCCCTCACTAAATAAATAATTATGTCTTACGCCTTCCATTAATGTGGGGAGAACCAGAGT
>CATIWF010042707.1:0-22091 GCA_949630135.1 Balakata baccata
TAAATTTGCACTTATAAGTCTATTTCACAAAATTCATTAATGGGTTACATATTTATAAATAATTTTGATTAATTGTGAATTTGTAATTAGGTGATGCAGAGATGTATTATTTTTATAAAAATAGAAATAGAATGAAGAAAATAATAGAAAAAATCATATAAAAAAGACGGCTAGTAATTCTAAATTCAAGTAAATTGTTGGCAAATGCACCTTGATTATACTACACATTTATATCTTATAAATAACATTATTTATTTTAAAAAATAAAAACAAGTGCAAATCATTTGTGTAAATATTATAATTTATAGTGAATTTACCCATATTTAAAAAGGAAATTTTTCATAAATCAATTATTAGTTTGTTAATATAATTATATAATTACAGTACAGACAGAGAGAGGATAAAAAAAAAAAAAAAAAAAAAGAGAATAGACATCAATGGATTCCAAATTCCAAATCTATTGTCCTTTTTCCCATCCCTCAAATTCTGATACAAAAACACAGCACTCTATAAATTTATAGTTTTACTGTCTGCTTATTCCCTAATCTGAAGGCCAGAGGGAGAGAGATAAGAGAAGAAAGGAAGGAGATTTCTCCTTCCAATCAATCTTGATATGCGTGTGGATATGGGTTTTATACATTTTATATCTTTTGATTTTGGTATAAAATGCTAATCTTCAAATGGGTTCCAACTATTTTTCCTTTTTTCATTCCTTCCTTGTCTTCTTCTTCTTCTTCTTCTTCTTCTTCTTTTTGTTGTTGATTGTTACAGAAAATTAGATCAATTCAAACAAGAAGAAGAGGATTTTGATGATATTAATGCATTATCATCATTTAGATATTACTTACTGGAGTATGAGTATGGATTTTGGGAAATCTTGCATCCTTTTTGTGAAGAGTTTTTCGTTTTCTTTTGCTGATTTCAGTTATCCTTCATCTGGATTTTCTGATTATTGTTGTGCTGTGAAATCATTCTCC
The DNA here is from genome assembly GCA_949630135.1 of Balakata baccata. Lineage (NCBI taxonomy): Eukaryota > Viridiplantae > Streptophyta > Magnoliopsida > Malpighiales > Euphorbiaceae > Balakata > Balakata baccata. The sequence continues at coordinate 978 of CATIWF010042707.1, forward strand.
TCTTCCTCTTCCTCATCACCATCATCATCATCTTTTGAGTCCTTGTCTTTTGGAAGTGAATTTCCAGGGCCTAATTCCATGGAATCGAGAATCATGCCTTCTACTTCCAAATTTACTTGTGCTCCTTTTGTTTTCCTTTAATATATATATAACATAATTTCTTTATCTCTATATCTCTCACTCTCTCTGTTTTCTTCTGTAAAATGTTCTATTACCATACATATCAGACATCGTTTGCTTGAAGCAATTGCCCTCTCTCTCACTCTCTGTGTGTGTGTGTGTCTAAGAAATTAAAACAAAATGTTGTGTGCATCACTGACCCCCTTGCTCTGTAATCCTCTAATGTCTCCTTTTGCGACTTCATCAACAAGAGCCATGTCATCGATTCACTGTGGTCTTCGACCCATCAGGTATCTTAGCATCTATCTCTTTCTATCTTCTGTTGTTATTAAATTCTGGATTTGTTAGTTAGGCTTTGCTGTTTGTTGTTGATAGGAAAATATTATAGTTCAGTGAGTACTGTACATTTATTTATTTAGTGTACGTGTTTGGACTTTAATATGCAATATATAGAGGTGGAAGATGGATTTTTGCGGTAGTCAAACCCAAATATCCCCTTTATTCTTTACACCATGATGATCATCATCAGGTATGATCATGATCAACGTTGGATGTGGATGAGAAGAAGGACCCATTTCCCAGGGACTAGGAATGGGACTGCCATTGTTTCAGTTTCAGTTTCAGCTTCAGCTTCCCCTCTTTCTACCAATCAGATGACCATGGATTCATCCCGCCTCAATATTTATCAGGAGGTTTATTTGTATTACCATTGAAATGTCTGTTTACCTTACTGTATTCCCTTTCTTTGTTAATTCTTTCAAGAAAAGAAAAATGCCTATTATGTTTCCTTTTTTTTTTTTCCATTGATAAGCATATAATCTCTGAGATTAGATTATTTATATTTGCTTCAATTTACTCATCATGGTGCCAAAAACAATTGCCAGGTGGTCAAATCTGCGAGGGAAAAGTTCACTCACGAAATTTCCTTTCAGTCTAAGGACAAAGATATCTCCCTCGCAAAGGTATACAAGTCCTTAAACATTGTCTTTCTATATTCTTGTCAGATAATGAGTGAGACACTTGTTCATCCTACAAATATCTAAAATATTTTTGCTTGCTTATTCAAAACAAGTATTTAAATATGTCCCTTAATAATGCCACTTGCTACGTATTCAAAATTGTATGCATCACTTCGTCACAAATTGAATTTTCCTTTTTGTCGTCAACTTGAAGTGCATCACTTTCTATACTTTGATGATTCCATATTGTACTATGTCTGACACTTGTCGGTGTAGGCGTTGCTGTACATAGCGGCTGAGGATGAGGCATTTATTGCTTTTAATAGAGAAATGGACACTCGCTCGCTCTTAAATGAAAGAAAAGCTGCTTTGGTCCCATTGGATGACCAAGAGTGGGATTGTGTAGATGAGATGCCTTTGGCTGGAAAGAATTTAACCGAGTGGCTCCATGAGCTAGACATATTAGCCAGAGAAGTTGAAGCAGAGCTAGTTTCAAGAGATATAGGCTGCCATTTGGTTGAAGTTTTAGATGCTGTAAATCTAGTTCTATTTGAGTTAAGAGGCTTCAAAAGGTCACCTGTTGTTGTAGATTCGAAGTATTCATACTTGCATACTGTACTCAGTAGTGGATGTGGCAGTGGTAAAACCTCATCATGTTTCTTTTATTTATACAGATTATTTACTTTTATTAATTTTTCTTAGTGTTGGCACATTTCAATAAATGTTCATGGAGATATATCCTACATTTTTTTCATTATGTTGACATTGATCTTAACTCATTTTTTCCTTTTATTACAGCAATTTTGCTTAGCATAATTTACATTGAAGTTTGTAGACGACTCAGTCTGACCATTGTGGGATCTCGAGTTGGGGAAGATTTTTTGATATGGCCCCAAACAGGGAACCTAGAGGTGCCTAAGTTTCAAATGCTTATAAGCTATGGAATTCCTCTTAATAATGCATTAATTATTTCTTTCACAATTGTGGTTGCTGTCCTATTGGAACTATCCTATATATTTTGACAAACTGGAATTCAGATTATTTCAAATTTGCCTTCTTTCTTTAGGAGCTCTTCAAGGTGACTTCAGGACACAGCTTGTTTGCAATTGTCAATGGAAGGTGTGTGGAGGACCCTAGATCAAAGGCATCAGATTTGACTAGTAACTCACTTTTAGGGCTTGAGATAGCTACAAAGCGTGACATTATTGGGATATCTCTGGCCAACTTGATTGTAAGTTGTGATCCATGCAGATACATCTGAATACTTCTTTGGTTATTGCTAATATATTGGTTATGCCTGCTTTTTTACTGTATTTTCTTAAATTCCCATCCAATACTGAGAATGAACCAAAATTTGCAGCGGCTTCATTGGAAACGTGCTTCAAGATCAAATTATGGATTGATGTTGACTTCTCCTCTTAGGCATGTTCATGATGCTAATGAGAAACATAACATGATCCAAAAGTCAAATATTCCTTTACTTCGGCCGCGAGATCTTAGGTAATTTCCTTGTTAATGGCATTGGCAATCATTTCTCTCTTGATATTCTTGCAGGTGACATTTTGTATAGTTCTTGTCCAAGTCTGTTCTAGCAGTTTAATTATGCAAGATTGGTAGGAAATTATAAGAAAACATGCGTTTTCTGATGAGTTGAATCAAGTTTTATGTGCAAAAAACTGAGAGGCAACCAGACTGTGCTTATGTAAACTGGCTTAGCTTTTTTTATTTTTGTTTAGGTCCATTTTTGCTACTGTTTCAACATTGGTAGAATAAGGATGCAGATTTAAACCTGTTACCATGTATTTTTCAAGCCTCTCAACATAATTAATTAAGTAATTGTCTGTATTGAATGAACATATAGAGCATAATAATCTCATTATAACACACTAGTTGGGAAAGCCATATGGATCCTTTGCGTGTTTGTTTTGGTAGGAAGTTTATGTGCTATGAGCTGCATTTGTGGTATGTATTTTTACTTAGTTTGTAATCTTCTTCATCCATTTTTTTCTAGTTTACATTCTAGTTGTTAAATAATTTAACAACTAGATGTCATGTATCATTTACTAGTAATTTGAGAGCAAGATTGTAAAAACCGGCCCCGTCAATGAACCGGAAAACCAGCGGGTCACGAGTTTAAAGGCGAACCGATCTGCGTAGTATTTTTCATAAAATATAATATGTCTCATATATAATAAAACATAATATATCTCATACATAATAAAAATAAAATATAAGTTGTTAGATATCACTCTTAGTGTACAATATTAATATAACATGTCTCATATATTTTTTTTTTAAATCATATTTATTTGTATAACTTAATAGTTAATTAATTATTAAATGTAAAAGTAATCTATAATTTTAAAATACAATTAGCCAAAAATCTCAAATTGTAAAAGAAAAATAATATAAAAAAGAAGTAAGAAAAAAAATATAAAAAGGAGTAAATAATCCCACATAAAAAAAAAAGGAAAATGACATAATATCTTATAAATAAAGGTGAGTTAAGCCTTCAAAAACATATTTACTTTGACCAATTTAATTAATTTGTGGTTAACTCATCTAGTTTTGGGGTCAATTTTTTTGTTGAACCGGTTGAATTAGTTATATTGGACTATATTTAATAATTAAATTTTTTCGCATAAAATTTAAAAAACCCCGGAAAACCGGTCAATCTGATGCAGTTTTTGGTTTTTCCTGTTGAACTGGCCGGGTCACCGGTTTTTCCACCGAACTATTTCCTTCTTAGTTTTGGGGGTAAAAACCGCTTGGCTTAGGGCCCAGTTCTTGGTTTTCCTGATTGAACTGGCCGGGCTGGGCCGATTTTTACAACATGGTTTGAGAGTGTAAATGCCAGAGTTTAGTGAGAATTATATGTTATATGTCATTGATACAAAGAGGCGATTTATATACAACCCTAAAGTATACAAATTAGGAAGTAAATCATGCTAATTGCAACTAATCAGGAACTAGCAACTAATCAAGGATATTTACAACTAATTAGGAATATACAAGTTGGGGCATAGATATGGATCATGCACAACTTCAGGATGAGTGTTGTAAGATACTAATTAGTTTGTATATTCCTAGTTAGTATCTTACAATATTCACCCTTAAGTTGGGCATGATCGATATCTATACTCCAACTTGAGAGGGAGTGTTGTAAGATATTAATTAGTTTGTATATTCCTTATATGGCCGATCGGCGGGTGTCATAGCAGTAGGTAATGGAGGTGAGACTCAAATGTCATTCACAAGGACGACCAAAAATTCCAAGGCATCTGCTCTCCCAGGGCAGAACCTTTAACGTAATAAAAACAAAGAACTAAGGCTGGAATTTTAGAGCCAGTTCTGGTACCATGTAAACACCAGAGTTTAGTGAGAATTATATGCTATATTTCATTGATACAAAGAGGTGATTTATATACAGCCCTAAAGTATACAAATTAGGAAGTAAATCATGCTAATTACAACTAACCAGCAACTAATCAGGGAACCAGCAACTAATCAGGGATATATACAATTAATTAGGAATATACAAACTAATTAGTATCTTAAAACAGAGAGGAAATCATAAGATGTCATGTATCATTTACTAGTAAGCTTCTGTAATCGCACTTTACTACAACATTTGCTGCTTTTATTAAAGTGAATTGAATAATTGCTCATTATCACTAGTCATTGATGTCATTAAATGAGGAGTGCCCACCATTCTGAATAATACACTTCATTATTTACATAAATAACTGATTTGGTTGTCTTTGGTATGATAATTGTATTTGATAGAGTGGTTTTTATCCCATTTTACGATGTGAATGTCATATTCACACAGTTTTTCAATTGGAGGCCATGATAGTGAATGGTGTTTCTTGGTTGGAATCCATGATCTTGTTAAGTATATTCCAGTTTTTGTTTTGCAGCGCAATAATGATTAATCTCTCTTGTATTTTGATTATATTTTTTTAATTTTCAGAAGATCTAGGTGACTAACCAACTCAGTGAGTTTGAAAGCCTTATATTCTTCCATTGTAATATTCAGTTGTTGGCTTTTGAGGCAAAGGCTTTAAGTGTTGTTTTACCTTTGATCTTTTATGATGTGTTTGTTTTCCTTTCTTGTCCAAAAATATGCTTATGTTTTTTTAATTGTCTTTTGATTGAGGTTCATTATTATGCTATTTTTAGGTTTTTTTTTTCTTTTTTGCCGGAGTTATGGCAGTAAGCTTTTATTTATTAAGACTCTTTTGTCATAAGGGGCATAATTAGGACAGCTTAAGAAACGTGCCTACTAATTCTTTTTTGGTGGGAACTGGGAAAATCTCATCAGTTAATAGCTTTTTGGGCAACTTTTTGAGGAAGGAAATATTTGGGTTTTGGGAAAAATTTAAGGAAATGTTTGGGTTTTGAAAAAATTAACTCAGGTGCTAGCTAGAATGAAATAATAGAAAAAATAACTGAAGGCTGTTACTGGAGTTGTGAACAGTTTATGAGGTACAAAAGTTTCTCTCTTTTTTTTTTTTTTGTGTGTGTAGGAATTTTAGGCTTAACTCTTAGTGTCACCATAGAATCTGTTCTTGTCTTTTCATGTTTAATTTAATATCATAAAATTTCGTGTCTAGGGTGTTTTTCCTTTTTGTAAAGTAGCATAATAGTGATTGTTCCCTTATCCGGTAAGATGTGTTTTAAATTATAATCTTGCTTTCAGATCAGAAGTTTTGGAATAACATTTTCTAGCAAAATAAGGTGGTAGTAGTAATTTTCCCTTTTTGGGAGAGGTTGCTTTGGCTTTCTCATATCCTTTTATGGCTCTTCCTTTCTATTTATTCTGCATGAATGATAGGTTGTAGTTTGAGAATTTGAATTTGGGGCTTATACAGTACATCCATAAATTTAAAATTGGTTCTTAAGCATTCAAATTTACAGGTAACGTGGTTATAAGTGTATATAAAAGTATTTATTTTTATGGATGCCGTGTTAAATATTGCTTTGCAGGCTAGCCATTATGGCATCGGAAAGATTGCTGATTCTGCAGCCACATAATTGGGCTTTGAGGAGAGACCATGGGATGATGCGGTACTACAGTAGGTATGAGTTTGTGAAATTTGTTCAGCTTAAAAATTGGGACCAAGTTTCATTATGGTATTGATTGGAAGCAATATGATGGCAAATTGTCAGGGAATATGGGAAGGCCGTTCAGGAGCTTAGCATATGCATGGCCTTTGCCCCAGAAGAAGAGGCAGAAATTTTAGAACCATTTGTTGAGAAATTGCACTTGTTGCGGCTCGAATCATCGTGGAAATCTATGGGGCATGCGGGTCATCTTACAGTTCCTTGATTGCTGGATCCCATTTTGTAAATAGTCTGTTCTCTCTCTCTCCCTCCTAGTGATAATCAAAGGCTCTCCATCAATGATATTCAAATTGCATGGATTTGAGCATGTTGTGAGATACATCAGATGCATTTTCCAGCTCTTGAATGCAACATGGATGCATTTTCTTTTTCGCCTCTTTTTTACTGTCTACTTTCTCCACCTGTTCATAGGCCTATTATGATGTATGCATTTTTCTAAATAGGCCTGTATTGCCCGCATGCTCCAAAATAGGCCTGCCTATCCTGTTTGTATTCCCAATGTTTTCATATGCATCTTTGATAAATGGAGATCAAATGACTGAGTCAATTCTATAAAATTGCGTGGATATAAAGACCTGGAACTATGAGACCTCTTTACTCCACATTCCTGCAAAAGGTGTCTATTTAACATGAATGGAATGGAACTGAATGAAACTGGAAATGGGATAAATATACTGCACAAGTATTTAGCTCAATTGGGAGTCGGAATCATGTGGTAGGCACTAACAAATTTCGGCGGATATAGTAACGTGGCTCATCATTGTTAGGCTCAAAACAAAACTTTATTAGAAGATGCAAGCTTTAGCTAGAAAGGTTATAGCATTGATGGGAGTGGGAGGAGCCAACTTGGGTATAATCTCTTTTTATCATTATCATTATTCAAATGCCCACTTGGGTACGCCAAGACATCTTCTCCATAGGTTACTATAGACTATAGTATTGAAGCCCCCACCTGCTTGACTCTGAGATGACTCTATTTCAACAGTATCTTTATTTCTCTTTTTACCTATCTAAATTTAGAGAATTATATATTTTTTAACAGTTTTTCTATTTTATTTTTACTTATCTCACTTCTTAAAATTTATATTATTTCTTATCAGATTTAAAAGTTACAGAAAGCCACTAAGTAATATTTTATTATTTTTTTTCTATTTTTTATTTTTTTCTCTTTTATTTTTTTATATAGTTTTATTAATAAAAAATTAAAATAGGGAGTGATATAAATGATATTATTGGAATGCACACAATTTTTAAAATAAATTAAAATAGAGTAAATTTTTTATAATATAATAGGGAGTAAAATATGAAGTTTCTATTTTTGTTTGTTTTAAAAATGATGTATACAATAATATTTTTTATTTCACTCCTTATTTTAAATTTTATTAATAAAACTATTTAAAAAAAATGAAGTGAGTAAGAAAAAAAAACAAAAGAAAAAAGAGAAAATAATAAAAGAGAAGGAAAGAGAGTAAATAGAAATAATAAAATATTATTTAAGAGCTTCTTGTAGCTCTTAAATTTGAGAATATTTTCAACAATATTCTTTATTTCACTTTCTATTATATTATAAAAAATTCACTCCATATTTTATTTTGTTTTAAAAATTGTGTGTACTCTAATAATACTCATGATCTCACTCTTTATTTTAATTTTTTTTTTATTAATAGATCTAGAAAAATGAAAAAAGAGACTAAGATAAAAAAAAAAAAAAAAGAAAGAGAGAGAGAGAAAAAAATAAAAAATAAAAAAGAGAAAAAAATAAAATAAAATATTATTTATGAGCTTCTTGTAACTATCAAATCTAATGAAAGAAAATGTAAATTTTCGGGAAGGAATGTAGAAAGACTGTTGGAAAATATAAAATCTCCTAAATACAGATAAAAAGACTGTTAGGATGCTATGAGGAAGAAGATTGAAAATTTTAAAGAGAGATAAGGAGGATGATAGGAAAACTATTGAATGACATAAAACTCTCTAAATACAAATTAAAAGGAAAAAAGAAAGAATGTTAGGGATGCTCTTAGGGTGTTATAATAACAATTATTTGTTCGATTTCATGTTTATGGAGCAGCATTAAGTGCCTGGAGGTTTAATCAACAAGAACCTGAAATCAAGAGTGAGCAACGCCTGAAAGAGAAAGAAGACCTGAGATGCTTCATTGGTTTTTCACCATTTTCTGGTTTCATGCACAGTCCCAACCATTCACTTGAGTCGTCATTTTCATCCATAAGATCCGCCGTAACAAAATTATGCAATAAAAATATTATGCAATTAAGATTATAGTATCATATTATTTTAAAAAATAAACTTTTAATTCAAATAAAATATATAATAAAGATTATTCAAACAAATTAATTCTAATTAATAACAATTCATAATTGTGAAAACGCTACAGTAGGTGACCTTAAGAATGAAGCAAGTAAATCTTTTCTAATTAATAACAATCCTAAACCATCCTTGTCTATATTTTGTAAAAAATTTTGAGGATTTTGGTTTTGTACATCGACAGTGGGAGATTCTTGAGATTTTGTGTTTTCCCTCTTTTTTATGTAATGCATATTTTTTTATTATTAAAAGATTCAATACACTTTTGTGAGCTACATAACATAATTTACCGTATGATGTTAAATTACTACTAATATTGTGAATTCGAGATTTTTTATTTCTAAAATTAATTTTTATGCATTTAATTCACAATTTAATTCTCAAACTTAATAATTGCTGAAAGAAATCAAGGGCGGTTGGTTATTTTGTAGAGATTGCATATCAGCTATTTGCCTATTTTACAAATTCTTTAACGAATGTAGTAAATTTTGATTAGTGCAAAAATATTGAAGTGACACTCTTTAATTTTGGTTGAATATACTAGTTAATTTTTTCATTTTTTAAAATATATTATCTTTTCTACTTTTAAAAATATATTATAAAATTATTTAGGTTTGGTTTTAATAATTTAAAAGATCATTTGCTACTTTTTTAATGAAATATTCTGTTAGTTAACTAGAATATTATATTAGTTAACGATAAAATATCAAAAATATATATTTTTTGTTAATATTTTACCAAATTTGATATTTTTTAACTTAAAAAATAAGTTAAAAAGAAAGATAAGTTCAACAGTTTAGCATCAAGTTAATAATATTAATTTTTTTTATAGGGAAAGTTTAAAAACAAGCATGATTTTCAGTTTTTGCAACTTTAAGTATTTAATATTTTTTTTTTACAGAATGGGTACTGTGGTTTATATCATTAGCAATTTTAAGTACTACTCTTAACGTTATTAAAAAATCTATGGAGAAAGTTCAAAAAAACAGACATGTAGTTTTCGAATTTTGTAACTTTAAGTATGTGATATTTTTTTTATACAAAATGGATACTGGAGTGTTGTTAGAATTTTAATTATATTCATTTAATATTCAGAAGAACAAGAAGAATAAGAGAAAAGTCTTCAAAGTAACTTATAATGATTCTAGTGATTCAAATGATAAAAAATGAGGTAATGAAGTTGTCAATTCCACATTTTTAGATTGAGAAGATATGAAATTAATATAAATTATCTCATTAAAAATTTACTTTCTCTTGTTGAATCTAGAAATAGAATTCGTGAGAATAATAATTTTATTTTCTAATAATGCATTTTTCTCAATAAGTTTGATATGATAATTTAAAATTTTATCATCAGTAGAATTGTATTCATCTAAAAATTTAATCAACTTTTCATTAGAAGTTCTTAATTTTTCATGTTTTCATTATGGAGTTTTAACTATTTTTTTAAGCGAACTAATTCTACAATAATATTTTTTACACTTATACATAAATTTTTCAATAACATGCATCATATTATCAGCTAATTTTTCATCACTTAAATCACTAGAATCATCTAAAATTGCTTCGAAGACTTTATTCTTCTCCTTCTTACCTTCTAAGTGTTTGAAAAATATACTTAAAATTGTTAACGATACTACAATACTTATTTTGTACAAAAAAAAATACAACATATTTAAAGTTGTAAAATTCAGAAACTACATGTCTGTTTTTTGAACTCTCTCTAAATTTTTTAATACCATTAAAGGTAGTGCTTAAAGTTGCAAACCGTGTAAACCACATTACCTATTCCGCAAAAAAAATATCACCTACTTAAAATTTTTTTGAATTTTTCCTATTTTTTTTATTTTTTAAGATAAAAAAATAATAAATTTGATATTTTTTTTTTGTTTGTAAGCTAAAAATAAACAGAAAAATTAAATAATATATAAAATTAAATTTAGTAAATTTTATAATATATTTTTAAAAATTAAAGAATTAACTAGTGCATTAAGTAACGAGTGTTATAGTAATTTATTCAATAAAATATAAGTTTGACCAGTCATATTAAAAGAAAAAAAGAAGGGTAAATTGCAAGCATATAGAAGGGTAGAGAAGCCCATAGGGCGAAGAGGGAAAGAGAGATGAACTACAGCAGAAGCGAGGATGAAGAGAAGGGTTTGCTATGGAAGCTTCCCGAAGTGAGGTTTAAGGACTTGGGGAAAATTGGCCCTGCTTTCGGCCTCGGCGCCGGCTGCGGAGTTGGCTTTGGCGTTGGCCTTCTCGGTGGTAAAAATTGCTTCTTTTAACACTTATATTTTCCTCCAAAAACGGGTCTTTGATGGTGTTTTTCATCAATTGTAAATGGTCATTGATCAGGGTTTGGCCTGGGTCCTGGGATTCCTGGTTTGCAATTGGGATTTGGGTTCGGTGCTGGATGTGGAATCGGCTATGGATTTGGTTATGGAGTGGGTAAGGGTGTAGCTCATGATCAGAATCGTCGATACTCTAATGTTGGCAACTTCTTCCATGGTCCCAAAAATCTTCCAACTCAGTAAGTTCTCTTACATTGATTTTGGGCTCCCTTATTAATCTCTATTCATTTCTCTTATAATTTCAGTTAATCTTACCTTATTGGAAATAAGTAATAGATTGTAGATTAGTTTATTAACTTTGTATACATCAAATAAAAAAAAGTTGGATTTTTTTTAAAGTGTGTTTATGTAATTTTGATGTCATTTTTCTTATGCCTTAGGCCACCCATAAACTGTTAAAAGCAAACTTGAAGATAACATTATATGTCAAATAAAATTAGATCAGGAATATTATGAGCTCGAATCTGTTCGGGATAGAACCATGAAAGGTTTTGACATTTCAAGCTGCTACTATTGACATTTCTAGTGTCATCTTTAAATCTTATTTATTTTTAACAATACCTTCTAAAATTTTAAACATGCATGATTTTGATCAATGACATCATAATCTTATAGAAAATAAAACTAAAGTAATTCTTAGTTGTTGTCTAGTTAGGAGTCAGGATTTTCAAAAGTTGGGGTACTTACTAGAATGCCTGAGGATTGCTAGAATCTACTGTTCGATTCCTAATGTTTTGATATTAGCACTTTAGTCAGCTCTCTGGTCCTTCAAGTCTATTCCCCGAAGAATTCTTGTATGCTCTAGTTGTATATGCATCTCAACTCACAAGGGTTGGATCTTATCATATGGTAGAGCCACCTTTGTGTCAGTACATACACTAGGTGTGGGCAGGCATTTTCCTCCTGGCCGCAACCTTATGTGCATTTGTTGTCTGCTTTAACGCCCAAAAATCTTGCCTATATTCCACTATATCATTCTCTTGCTGCTACACATAACCTGGCAAAAACACCTTGACTGTATATCTATCGTTCATCACATGGAGTGGATCTAAAATATAAAACATAAAGAATATAACAATGTTTTATGCTGGTCATACCTATTGCAGTCTTTATTTAGTTCCGATTCAGCTTTGCTTCATCCGTCTATGATTTGAAAATCATCCAAAGGTGGAGTTTGTTGGATGAAAAGAATATGTTCTATTGTTCTCTATGTAATAGCATAGTGAGCACAAAGAAGTTCAAATTTACTTAAATTTGAGTTTTTAAAGTCAACATTTTATGATTGACTGGAAATTCCCAACCTTTGACCTGACATGCAATTAGAATACACTTTTGTTCTTTTATAGCTTTCTTAAATGGATGGGATAAAGAGCAAATGGGGTGATAAACTGATAATGGTGGGTACAGATACTTGTACAGTTTATTTATTTCAACTCTTCCTTTGGCTATAAAATACTGATGTGGGATAGGGATATACTTAAACGATGTTTTAGCAGTTTTTTTATTTTAAATTTGTGAAAAATAACTATTGAAATTTTTTGAAATAGTTGAGTTTGACTTCTGAAATGTGTACCAGGCATTTCTTTTCCTCATGTAAGCCAAACTTTAGAATAATTTTTTATTCCTTACAATAATGGATGATCTCAATTATGCAAATTTCATTGATATGGTTGTATCTGTGTTTTATTTGCCCCTTGTTGGTTAGAGATGAGATTGGTGGCCTTGTGGATGAGCTAATAATCAACACGAAGAAGCTTGTTCGAGTAACTTCAAGAGAAATTGAGAAGTGGAGAAAATGAGTTGGAGTTGAGAATTCTTATGAATGGTATAGAAATGTAAGGTGACCTGCATCTGTAGATTTATGGTTTAAATGAACAATGAAAACCAATGTTTTGTTGGTTGAAATGAATGCATAACGAAGCAAAGCATTTTCTACATGCCTTTTCTAAGGCACAACTTAGATTTCAGGGTGCATCTCTTACTGCCTCAGAAATGGAAATTGCCAAAGATTAATGTCCTTTTGTCTATTATGTTTAGTATCTCAATATAAATACTACATACTCAGCCCCCCTGTTTGTTGTCCGTTTTTTGTTCAAATTGTTTTCTATATTTCAGTTTTGGTTCACTTTTTATATTACAAATTTAATAAAATCAAAGTTTAAGATATTAATAGCTAAATTACAAATAGTTAATATCATTTTAATTTGAGAAAACAAAAATACAGAAAGAAAAAAGGGTAATGTTTGAATTTTTAACTTGTAAATTACTTGAAACATGAAAGTCACTAATTAAACTAAAAGCTCAACGTGGAGATTAATTAAATTAAAATATTAAAAACTGCAATTTAAGTAAAAGAAAACCACTAATGATTTTACATTAATTTTCTCATTCAGTGATACAAAATTGTAGTAGTATGCATATGGTTTGTCGTATTTCATTTTTTTTCAATTATGATTTTCTTTTTTTGAAAGGCAGAGATTAAATCACTCTCTATTTCCCTGAAAAAGTCCAGAAATTCAAATTTGATTAGATTTATTAGATGAATATATATATATATAAATATTTTATTTTTATTAGTTGATGTAAAAATAATATATATTATATAATTGAATTGATCTATATATAATATAATAGAATTGATATACTTAAAAATTTATACCCAAATTCATATGAGCCACATAAAATTAAAAAAAAAAAAAATGAAAGCGATGAGAATTCGGATAGAACGATCTAATTTATTATCCAAAAAAACGTTCCACGTCAGCACAATGATCTGCCACGCCATCATAACAGACCTATCAGTGTTGAGCTTCAGATTACACATCCTTCTTCGCCAACCAATCACAATCCATCAAAACGAATCCTACGTGGAACCTCCGCATCCACCAGCTCTACCTTATAGTATCTCTCCCCTTCTCCTCTTTCTCTATAATCCCAACTTTACAAACGAAAGGAAAAAACAGAGAAATATGGCTTCCTTGGCGGCTTCCACGGCGGCTGCTTCCCTAGGAGTCTCTGAAATGCTCGGAAACCCGCTCAACTTCAGCGGTGCCACCTGGTCTGCTGCTCCTACATCATCAACCCCTTCCCCTTTCAAGACTGTCGCTCTTTTCTCCAAGAAGAAACCTGCTCCACCTCCTAAGAAGGCCGCCGCAGTCTCACCTGCGAACGACGAGCTCGCCAAGTGGTATGGTAAGTAATATTTCTCAAAATAATCTTCAATATACATTTACATTTTGTTTGTTTTTTTTTTTTTTTTAGTAGTTTAATTAATTAACACTCTTTTTAATGTCAATGGTGTGATTTCAGGTCCTGATAGAAGGATTTTCTTGCCGGAAGGACTGTTGGATAGATCTGAGATCCCAGAGTACTTGAACGGTGAAGTTCCTGGAGAGTAAGATTATCTTATTCGCTCTTCACCTTCCTTCTGTGTTAGCTTCCCCATTTTTCTTTGTTTAGATGAGGCCGTACGAAATTTATTCACCAATTCAGTTATAGCATCACAATCCATGGAAATTTTTTTCATGAATTTGGTCGAGAAGGAATTCTTGTTTTTTTTGGTTAAAATCCATTTCAACTAAAAATTCCAATGATAATGGATGCTACATGAATTCATCTATCCCACTAAAAAGCGCAATATGCATATAAGCTTATTTATTTTGATTCAAGCTGTTACTCTTGAAGAAATTGACCTTACCCCGTATGGAAGCCAATGATTTTGTTTTATATGTTCAATGCAGCTACGGTTATGATCCTTTTGGGCTTAGCAAGAAGCCAGAGGACTTTGCAAAGTATGTTCCTCTCTGTCTCTCTCGTTGATGAAGGAAAAAATAATACTAAAAATAATAATTAAAACTAATAATAAAATTTGATAATTGCAGGTATCAGGCATATGAGCTTATTCACGCAAGGTGGGCGATGCTAGGAGCAGCAGGGTTTGTGATTCCTGAAGCCTTCAACAAATTTGGTGCTAACTGCGGCCCTGAAGCCGTGTGGTTCAAGGTAGTGATATTTCTTTAATTACCTGTAAAATTTGATAATTTTAGTTTTCAAAATGAGATGGTAATTCATAAAACAAAAATGATATGTAATTGCAGACAGGAGCTCTGCTTCTTGATGGTGGCACCTTGAACTACTTTGGAAACAAAATCCCTATCAATCTGATAGTGGCAGTAGCGGCTGAGATTGTCCTTCTTGGTGGTGCTGAGTACTATAGAATCATCAATGGCTTGGTATTATTAATCCCACTTTGCAATTTTTCTTTTCTTTTGACACAAGTTGCGTATAAGAGAGGCTCCATCTCCAACCTTAAATTTTCATCAGCTTAGCATCAAACCAAAACTCGATTGACCCAGTTTGTGATTTTATGAATGACGTAGGATTTGGAGGACAAACTTCACCCTGGAGGTCCATTTGACCCACTGGGGCTAGCAGATGATCCTGATCAAGCAGCGCTATTGAAGGTGAAAGAGATAAAGAATGGTCGACTTGCAATGTTTGCAATGCTGGGTTTCTATTTCCAAGCATACGTTACTGGAGAAGGACCCGTTGAGAACCTTGCCAAACACCTAAGTGATCCTTTTGGTAACAACTTGCTTACTGTTCTTGCTGGTTCTGCTGAGAGAGCTCCTACCCTCTGAATAAATTTTCTTCATTTTTAATTTTTTCTTTTTCCCATTTCTACCCTTTATCTGAATGCTTTGTACATCTTCTCAACGGGACATTTTAAGGTCATATGTAACCTAAACAAACTCTGTTTTTCTTCTTTCAGAGGTCTGCCTTTTAGCGTCTCTTTTTTTCATTGCTAACATTATCAATTTGCCCAATATACCCTCGCTGATCAACTCGAGCGACGCAGTTCTTTGATATTTGACAATGACGATAACCAACCAGAGATTAGTAAGTTAAAACTTCGCCACTAAAGTCTTGAACAAAACTTCAACTGAATAAAGATTGCATCACATTCATATGTTTTGTAAAGCAAACAACAAATTGCAGAACCCCGCAAATAGCAAATCAGCAAAAATACAAATAACATTAAGGATTAGATACTTGATCTGCTATTATCAGGCAGAAAATGTTTTGAATCCTTAGCAATTCATAGAAATATATATGAAGTTGACATGTCTTGGTTTATCAAACCTGACATCGCATGTAGGATCTATAGCAGGCTAACTATCTCCATAACCTAGTCTTCCACTCTAACATATAAACAATCAACAATACTTCTAAATTTCAAAACCTCAAATTGTCGCCAATTTTAGCTTGTCATATATCAGAAAAATGTTCTACCACAATATTAAGAAAGCTAAAATAATGTAATAAGCTCATATTCACTCAAAAACCCCATATATGAGGGTATAATAATAACAAGCAAAGAGGTTTTCTACAAATAACTCAAAATATGAATTCATAGCTACTTAACTAGATTTGATGTGTTGCTGGACAATATTAAGACCTTCACTCTCCTCACCGTAATCCTGCAGAACAAGCAATCATTTCGTTAACGAAATGAGATTAGCATAAGTGAAAGAAGAAGAGTATCCATTCCAATATAAACACATGCCTTAACTACGACGCAAGAGCAACCAACTACTTTCCTGGCCTTGCCCTCCGAATCAATCTTACACAACTGCAATAAAGGATCCAAGATCATGTTGAATTAGCTTAACCATTTTCAGAGAGATATAGCTAAAGTGATGATATTTCAAGTAATATCAACAAATACCATATAATTCAAAGGCAAGAAAAACTCAAAATGCTTTGAGCAAAATAGTAAACCACATTGAAGTAATATATTTAGGATAAACTCCATCAAACAATTGATGTTGGGAGAACAATAATAGTGATCACCCAACACAAGAATAAAGCTTATGCAACATTAAATTCCTTCACTTCCAACAATAAGGGCAACAATGGAGAAGAAATTAAAACATATTTCAATGTCAGATACAAATAGAAAGCATTTGTAAATCTTCAGAATAATACTTAATACATAAAATTAAATGCTAAAAAAGGAATAATTTGGAGAAAAAAGTGGAAAATACTTACGCCAGCCCATTCGCCAAGGGTTTTAGCACTGGGAATAGTCAAGAGGCCAACGCCATGGTCAGCACAAAGGGCTTTGACAAGCTTGATGTAATCAGGCTGGTTACAATCCTCAGCCAAAACACAGAGCTGAGCAGCGTGTTTTTCAATAACTTTAGCACCTTCATCGAGACCGCGAATAAGGCCACCATGAGCCAGCGATTTTCCGAGCACAAGCTGCAATGCGGTCATCAAGTCCATGAGTTCACCAAGAGGCTGTGCAGCTGTCTCTACAGCAACGCCCCCCTTCTCACTGCTCAAGTTTTTTTATTCAGAATCAATCCCACCAATCCCCATATTCATCCAGTAAAAAGGAAAAATGAAACTTCAAATTATAGGAGATGAGAAAAGGGAAGCTTACCCAGACATGGCTGCGTCGGTCTCAGATGGCGGCCTCTGGAATTTGCAAATCCGGGAAAATTTTGTTGTTTGTATTTACTTAAATAAAGCCTTTCTCTTACTCTTAGTAGGGTTAGGGTTTTATTCTCCATTGGGCCTCAAAACTGGCCCACTCCAATCCGAAAACGTAATTAATTTTTTTTTTTTCATTTTCTAATTTTCAAAGTTTTTTCATTTTTTTAGAAAATTTGTAAAATAATTTTACTTACTATTATATAGAAAAATTTTTAAATTTATTTTTAGATAATATTTTAAGTTTGAAAGGTAAATTTGAAATAAATAAAGTGAAAATTTATTATTTTTGTGAAAATAAGTTACATCTTATATAAAGGAAAATATATAAAACATATTAAAGTTTGTTTTCTAAAATTTTATTATAATTTAGAAAATAAGGAAACCCTTTTTTATTTTTATTTTAGAAAAATATTACAAGTAAACACAATATTCTATTTTATGTTTTCATTTGAAAAGTTTTCTAGAAAACTAACATAGTTTTCTATAAGTAAACATATCCTAAAATTTTTAAAGTTTTGCCCGCATTATTAAAATTTTCTTCCAAATAGGGACAAAAATGAGTTAAACTATTAATGAGTTATTCAAACTCCATTTATAAAATATTCAAATTCGACTCAAAATTAATTGAATTGAATTTGAGTATTGCAATGTCCGATTTATAAAACTTGCGAGGTTAATCAAATAGTTGATTTTTTATTATTTATGAAATTATTTTTATATTTTTAGTATTTTAATGTATTCGAGTTTAATCAAATCGAATTAATTTGAGGTAATTTTTTTGTTGAGCCAAGATGAATATATTATATATTAAAATTTTTTAGTTGGTTCGAGTTCGAATTGAATTTGAGTAGCTCGAATATATTTTTAAATTGGATTTTGAACAAGTAAAACAAAATTTAATTGAGTTCGAATTGAATTCAAATTTCAAATTTTTTAATTAAAACGAACTGGAATCCACTATCAAAAAAATGTTTTAAAAATTAAATTTAATATTTTATTAAGTAATTAGTTCAAAATGTAAGAGATCTTTTTAGAATAAATTATTAGATACACGAAATGTAATACATTATTTAAAGACTAATCTAATAAAATAATATATATTTAATTATTTTATATTTATTGATGAATGTTAAAAAAATTAAATATTTATTATTGATCTAATAATTTCTTTTAAGAGAAGACATGAGTTTGGATATTATAAAAAGAAAAAAAAAAAGATGAGAAATATGTGGCTCACAGTCGATTTTGTTGTTTGGTGAATAATTAGTGAGAGAGAAATATATAACAAATAAATTTGAGAAAATTTCACTTTTCAAGAAAGAAAATAAAGAATGGCTTTTTGCGTCAGAGTCGGTGGAAGCAGTTTAGTGTATTTGAATACTTGGTCGCCATTATCGTCAAGAAGAAGAAGAGGAGGGGCTATGGCAGCGCCATCATCTATAAAAGCAGAGGCTTTGACTATTGAGAAATCAGGAGTCAAGATTGTTAGGAACCCTCCTGAGTCCACACTCACCCAGCTCGGAGTTCGTTCTTGGCCCAAGTATGCCAATTCCTATCCCATTTACTTTACTTTTATGATTTCTACCATTTCCTTCTCCTTTTGATTTTCTATCTGTGCTAGCTCTTCTCCCTGTTATTATGATATTCTAGTAATTATTTATAGCATAGCGTTAAAAATGGATTTATGATGAACTTTTTAGCTAACAATCTTATCCACTGGGAGTTTCTAATGGTGTTTTTCCTTCATTGTTATTGTGATTTCTGAACTTGCTTAACCTGGATTCTTGGTCTCTCCTGTGGATAGTTAACTGATCAACGAAATTGGGGTTTATTTGATGTCTCTTAACTAATCGTATAATTTTATTGGTAGTTAAAAAAAAAAAAGAAACTAAAATTTGGATTTATTTTCAAATATCCTGGTGAAAGATTGTTGGAAATTTGAACTTTAAAGTGAATCCACCGGATACTGAATTGAAACTAAAATTTTTCAGTAACAGATTGAAACTAGTTGAAATCCTGAAAATTTACTGCTATATTTGGGGAATGAATGTAGTTCAAACAACTCTTGGCTTGGGTAGTTTCATATGCTCATTGCATATTTAGAGTTCCTTGTTAACCTTTTGAATTGGAATTGTGAAACTCTTGTGTAAATAAATGACTAGGTGGGGTTGCCCTCCAAGCAAATTCCCATGGACATATTCTGCCAAAGAAACATGCTATCTTCTAGAGGGTAAAGTGAAAGTTTACCCAGATGGATCGGATGAAGCTGTGGAAATTGGTGCTGGTGACTTGGTTGAGTTCCCAAAAGGAATGAGCTGCACTTGGGATGTTTCTGTTGCTGTGGACAAGCACTACAACTTTGAGTAGTGATCTTATCAAGTCCATGCGTAGCCTATTTCATCCCTCTCTTTCTCTGATATGAATAAATATTGTGTGAACTACTGATGAGGAAAACTTATTTGCTATGACTGAAATGAAAACCCCATACTTTACAACTAGTTTCCTGATGTTATTCACTTGAATTTTCTGTACCATCCTCTGCAATTTTGGGTTGTGGGCATGGCTCCATTTATCAGTTTTAGCCAATTTGTAGTGAAAGTGTACGTCAGCTTGAACATGACAGTCATTCTATGGTATAGAGCTAGCATACATTTAAAACATAATTTTCAATTAATGTTTTTACATTATGAGAAAATTACTATTTACCTTTTGTTTAACATATTATACTAATACTCTCTTGGGATTTAAAAATTATATAATTTGTCCTATATGTTTTATCATGTTATACTAATACGTTATTCTGTTAGATTTTCAGTTTAGAAAAACGTTAGATTGTAGTAAAATTTCAAAGTGAAAATTACTATTTATCTTCTGAAGTTTGATTTATTGTACTAGTATTTTCTGCAAGTTTGATAATTGTATTGGTATCTTTTTGAAGTTTAACATATTGTACAAGTATTCTCTTGAACAAAAAATAATATTATTTATAATTAACTGTAATTGTTTTAAAATTTAATAGAATAATTATAAGGTTTAATGGAGATAAAATAGAAAAAATAGTTTGTATAATTTCACCAACTCAAAGGAGCAGATGTCCTATTCTGTTGGAAGAGCAGTGGCAAAATACCTCTTTGCACATTTTGTGGTATACTCGGGCATGTTGAAGATAGATGTTATAAGAAACATGGCTATCCGCCAGGCATGAAATCTAAGCTAAAGCCAAAATCCTATGCTAATCAAATTGGCACTAATGAAGGTGGTGTCATTGTCAATCATTCAAAAGAAGCTGAGGCTGGCTCTTCTTCTAATCAGCAATTTAATGTGCCACTGCTTACAAAAGAGGAGTATGATCAATGAGTTCAAGCTATTCAGCAGAAGCATACAATGAAGCAGCAGAACTCATCTCCTCATACACCCCAGGGTTCAATAGCTGCTATTACCACTACTTCAGGCAATCAGCTTGTGAACTCTTTTCAAGATGTGAATGATTTCTCAGCATCACAATCAGCAAATTACGGCAAAAGCTTTTCTATCAGAACTTCAATTCAAAAACCCTGGATCCTTGACACTGGAGCTACAAATAATGTAGCTTGCTCCATGTCACTATTTTCCAATCTTACACATGTCACTGGTTATAGTATAAAATTACCAAATAATCTCAGAGTCACTGTTTCGCATATAGGCATAGTGAATCTTACACCTACCATTACTCTATATGATGTCTTTCA
>CATIWF010042713.1:0-10101 GCA_949630135.1 Balakata baccata
CATTGTAGATACAAAGTCGCTGATAGTGGACCCCACAATATGGAGCCAAGCAGTAGCGGCAGCCATTCCGAGCGGGTTGGCTTTTCTTTTGTATTTTATTATTATGGTATTAGTGTTGTAAAAAAAAAAAAAAATTTAAATACTCATATATAAGGGAATATAGATAGAGAACGAGTTTAGAACTATTATATATTCTTATTTTATATTTTATTCTACTTAAAAGAAAAATTTTATATTATTTACAAATGTTTTGATATTTGGTTTTATAAACCGTAACACTACTTATCAGTCTGGTATACGATGGTGTATACGGAAGGATAAGGGGTGTTACACGTAGTCACCACAGTTAGTCATATAGTGAGATATGAGATTACCAATAATAGAACTCGTTACCCTGTAGCACCAGAATAAGATCCTAATGGAGTTGATATTTTGGTTCTGATAAAATAAATTCCTGGTCATGAGAAATATGACTTATTCAATGTAAAATCGATATTATTATTTAGACTAATAATGATAAGTCTTATTTTAATTAGAATATAAATTATCACTCATTAGTATATTGACCAATAGGATTTGACACGTTGTGACCCTAATTAATATCGAGATCATAACGAAAAGACTTAATATTATGATTTAAAGGTTAAATTAATATTTGATATTTTATCGGTAATTAAAAGAAGAATTCCAGAATGATACTTAATGTGTCTAGGTATACGAGAAATTTGGAAATAGTGTCCAATATAATATTAAGGAGTTAATATTATATTTCCATTTCGATAAAATAATTGACCTTATAAGTCATCCAAATTAAATTATTTGACTAGTCAATATTTATGATATGGAAATTAATTTAATTGAGAATTAAATTAGAAATGATCACTTATATTATTTGAGTTAAAATTAATATTGTTTAATTTTAACTATTTCTCCTATATAATGTTAATTAAAATTATCATAATTTAATTAAGTTGTTAATTAAATTAATCACAATGGTATATTAAATTAATTACCATTATTAATGTGGTATTATTTCTTCCATATTATTTCTATATTTATGTGTCACCTTGTATTAAGTTGTTAATGTGTAACTAATGTATTCTTGTCACTTCATTTATTTGAATAAAAACAAAACTTAAAGATTGAGCAAGAAGGCAAAAACGTGAGGAAGAAGGGAGAAATAAAAGAAGAAAGAAAAAGAAAAAGAAAAAGAAGAAACTCAAAAAATATTCCTCTTGATCTTGAGAAGAAAAATAGAGGAAAATAATATTTGGTGAGCATACATCTTTGACTAGTAAAGAAATTTCATCAAAGACAATTCGAACTTTTGGTTTTTTTGCTTTGTTTATAATTTTGGTGAACTCGGTTGTAAAAGATTTGTCATAACCTTTTATTTTTCCATTTTTTTCTAAAAATCATGGAATGATCTCGATAAATAGATATTTTTCATAAATGTTACAAAATATGATTTGTAAAAGTTATGGATAAATACTCAATATTAACATACAAAATGTATTTGTATGTCGTACAAAATATATTTGCATGTTTCGGTCAAAGAAAAAAATTTTGAAATCTCTATTTTTTAACCGAGACCTAAAATTCTCCTCAATCTAAAAATTGCTTCCGCTGCCAACAAAAACTGTCTTTAATATCACTATATACTTTTTTATGTATTGAAATTGTATACGAATTTTTGAAGACTGCTCCTTTTCTTGAAGAGGCAATGACAGTGTCTAAGTTGTGCCATCTCTCAAGCATTCTTGTGCATTCTGTAGTTGAGCTATTGGACAATCTTTACAATATTGTTCTGCCCATTATTCATATTTTCCTACAGCCTTAGAACCATTGGAACCATTTTTTGGGATGGAGTTTGAATCTGCAGAGAATGCTAGGGAATTCTATAATATGTATGGCGCATGGGCTTTACCATATGGATCAACTGGACACGTTGGTCACTTAAAGATTACTCTATAACTGGTCGAGAGTTTGTTTGATCAAGGCCTGCTACCAGGGAGGGACGCAATGCAATGTTAAGGATAGCTGCAAAGGATGGAGGAAAAATGGGTCATTTTTGGTTTCACAAAAGAACACAGCCATGAACTGAACCCTACCAAAATACCACTCGTACGAACACATAGGATTGCATTCAGTGAGGTGAGTTTCAGAACTAGTTATTGTATAGCATTGTTATCATCTTGTGTATTTTGAAGTTTAAGACAAATTTTCAAGCTGATGATGTCAAATTCAAATACCTTCTTATTTCTAGTAAATTTCACTCACGGTTCTCCCATTACATAACTTGTAACAACTCGGTACCTGAAAATTTTTTTGTAATACAAAAATACTTTAACTATATAAATTATAACAACTAAATACCTCAAAGATTGTTTATAACACAAAAGTACCTCAATTATGTAAATTGTAACAATTCAGTACTTTAAAAATTATTTATAACACAAAAACATCTCAACTTTTATTTTGTAACTAAATAGTACTTATATATTCAATTGTTATAGTTCATTTAGCATTGTGTTTTGGAAAAAAAGTTTTTCAGAAATAAATTTTTGTATTTTTAATTTTTTTGAGTTTTGAAAATTATTTTTTGTAAATACAGATAAATAGATATTTTTTCCAAAAGTATATTTGAAAAAAAACAATTCATAAAAATTAAAAAAAATTAGTTAATTAAATAAAAAAAAATTTAAAATCTGCTTTTGGAACACTCAACAGCACTCTCATACACTTATTAGTTTTTCTAACAAAAGTATAACATGAAATATCCAGATAAATTTTAATAAAAACAAAATTAGTTGTAATACTCAATCGGTAAAATTGAAATTTATCTGATGTGAATATTACAGCTAATTTTATTTTATTAAAATTTACCTGATTTGGATATTTTATATCACACTTTTATTAGGAAGACTAACAATCAAAGACAGAAATATTATTTAATTACAAAATAAAAATTGAGGTATTGAGTTATTATAATTTACATAATTGAGATATTTTTGTATTACAAATAATTTTTCAAATATCGAGTTATTACGAGTTATATAATTAGAGAACCATGAATGAAATTCATCCTCTCATTTCATATCTTTTCGAACATGGAGAGTGAATTTTGCAGGCTAAGCCTAAATTTATCATCATTTACTAGAGAAGAAAGAACCTAAAGGCTCCATTTAATTGGGTTAATGATCTAAATGATATTAAAAGAAGAATTTACAGAAGTAATGTGGTTTCAAAAGTGAGTCACTTAGTAATATATTTTCTTTATTGATCCAAGTATATTTTTAGAAAAAGTCATAAATAAATGCATTAATTTAAAAAACTCCAACTATGCACAATTTTTTTTTAAAAAAGAAAAAGAAAAGGAAGAAAAAGAGAAAAGAATCTCTCTAATTTGAATTTTGATGTATATTTAGTGTAAAACAAAAATATATTAAAGAGTTCGAAGAAATTAAATTTCCTTTAACTTCCTCTCTTTTAATTTTTAACATCCAAAAAATAAAATCAAAATCAAAATTCATTTAGTGTGGCATCCATTATCAAGTAACCTTAGCGGGTATTATT
This sequence comes from Balakata baccata, assembly GCA_949630135.1. NCBI lineage: Eukaryota > Viridiplantae > Streptophyta > Magnoliopsida > Malpighiales > Euphorbiaceae > Balakata > Balakata baccata. The sequence continues at coordinate 3,577 of CATIWF010042713.1, forward strand.
CTTCTACTTTAATTTGTGACACTAATATGTCTAACTTTATTTTATGCAACAGAAATACCTCTTTTATAGTTATTTGTTATTCTATTTGAGTATTTAAGGAATATTACTGCAAGATTCTTTCTTTTTTTTTTAATTTCTTGCAAAGAAAATTTACTAGATCTCTGCTTTTGTATATTCAGGTTACAAAAACAATATGAAGAATCATAAAATTAAAAAGTTAAGATTTAAGTTTCATTTTAGGAGATATTTGAAATTGATGTTAAGAGACCTAAAAGCATATTTTGAATTTTTTTATTCAATTGACTAATTTTTTTAATTTTTTATAAAATACTTTTTAAAAAAAAATATCTATTTACCTATTTATACCAAAAGCAGTTTTCAAAATTAAAAAATATTTAAAATACAAATATTTTTTATAAAATTTTTTTTTTCAAACGCAATATCAAACAAAGCTTTAATTTATGCAATGATAATTAGTCTTTCAATAAGTCTATTTGAAATATATATTTTTTATTACTTGCGAAAGGAATGAAGCAAGAATTTGAAAATCACCTTTTTAATTAAGAAATTTAGAACGAATAAGGAGAGAGTGGAATTCTAATGTAGAATTATTTTAAACAATTAGGCCAGATGTAATTTTCAAATGTTTTTATTTCATTTTCTTTGACTGCTAAAGTTGATTTCTGTATTATTATACAAATTTTATACTGGGGGTATTGGGGGTATAAAATAGGCATAATTATAAGGAATTTTCTGAATTTTTTTATTTTTTTAATTTCCCTTTTAAATAGATTTTTAAATTTGGTTGTCTCTGAAAATTATTTTTACACTAATTTACTCTTATAACATTTCAAAAAAAATCATACGAATAAATAGCTATTTTATATTGATAGAGGTGGATTGATTGAGATTTTTATTTAAATGTTAGAAGATACTAATTGCTCCAAATATAATATTCATATAGCAACTTATTCAAAAACTGATGTAGACCCGAAAATTTTGAAAAATTCAAAAGGTTACGCATGGGTTAAGGCTATAAAATATCTGCTCAGTGCTACACACCCAGATCCTCTATCTGACTGAAAATCCTCTCCGTCTTTTTATTTCCTTTGTAAAAAAACACGAAGGAGCGAGCCAGAACAGCATATAAAAGACGTAAGCTTTAATTTTCCCCTTAATCTTTTTTTTTTTTGTCAAATAATATTCTCCTCAGTCTAATTTCCCTTTCTTTTTCGAGCTTTCATGTCCATTCACATTTTGTTTGTATTTTTAGGACTTTCTCTTTTTCTTTTAAAAAAAAAAAGTTGTGAGCATATGGGAATAATTGGGTAATTGATGAAATGGGTTTTTGTTGGATTAGTTAGAATATTAATTGAATGAACTGGTGTATTTTTTTTTCTTTTGGGTTGCTGAGAAAATGAGGACATAGGTGGAACACTCCGATGTTTGGTGCTTTGGCTTTGTCGATTTTAAGAAAAATGGGAAATTTTTTTCATCAGGTTTATATGTGTGTGAACCTGCTAAATCAATTGCTTATGATATTCAGTTTTTTAGTCTGAGGTAATTAGTCCATGCAGGAGAGTTCATTTTCTGGGCAACCAAACAAGGATTGGTATTTAAAATGTCTCTGCAAAAGGCATTTATCAATTGTTGGATGTACTAATGATTTATAGAAGCCCTATTTGCATATGCAAAATTGTTGTTACCTTTTTTTTTTCTTTTTTCTTTTGCTTGAGCTTGGAGCAGAATGTTGGTTTTTTGTATGCAAAGAATCCAATTTGTAGGTTCAAAATTTGTTTTTTTTTTTCCAGTATTCTTAGCATTCAAATGGAGTTTACTCTAAAATGTTAGGCTATTTTGGGGAGGCGGAAAATATAATTTTCCCCACTTCTTTTATTATGGATTTAATCATCAATGAGTACTTTTTACTTATATAATGCTTTGAAAGTTACCAATGTTTATAAATTGGTAACTTTATAAGCATGTTTTGTGCCATCTTGTATATTTTTTTAGCAATGCACAAGGATGTATTCTTTGTTAACTGTTTCTCAGCCTGAATGCTTGATGAACTGTCCGTTGGCTACAGCAATAATTGATATGCGTATCATCCGGAACCCTCCCATACTGCTAGGACTACAATTGCATCAACAGCATTAGGCTTTTTGAGTAGAACATCGACATCCCTTCCCATGGATATAATGACTAGCACAACTGATGGACAAGATTTTCTAGATAGTGACGGGAGCTCAGGTGATGAAATACTTGAAACTGGTGAAGGATATGAAGTCACAGAAGATGCGGTGCTTTCAAACTGCAATTCACAAGTTGGTTCAACTGATGGCATGTCTTTGGCAGAACCATCAATACAAGGTTTAGGTGCAAATAATTTAGAACCATATACTGGAATGATTTTTTCATCATTAGATGATGCAAGAGATTTCTATTATGAATATGCCAAGCGAACAGGCTTCACTATACGAGCAAATCGAATCAGACATTCACTAAGGAACATGGCTGTTATAGGACGTGACTTTGTTTGTTCTAGAGAAGGTTTTCGTGCTGCGAAGCACGCACTGAGGAAAGATAGAGTTCTTCCTCCTCGGCCTATTACAAGAGAAGGCTGCAAAGCCATGATAAGGTTGGCAGCAAGAGATGGAGGAAAATGGGTTGTTACTAAATTTGTGCAAGTGCATAACCATAAGTTAATGTCTGATAGTAAATTTCCTGGAGAATTGCCTACCATAAATATACTCAGTGAGGTATGTCTGCGATATCATTGGGATAACTTTTGATATTGTTGGACTTACATTTATAATTAGGTCTAAGCCTCTAAGAGTTTCCTGCTTGTTGAATTAAACCATGGATTATTTAGGTCTTAGAGTTCGAAATTTACTAAAATATTTATGGGGCATAAACCTGTATATGAATTCTCAGACACCCAAACCTGAAACCTATGGTCTTGAACTTCACTCCTATTTCCTACTTTTGTATGACACCTCATCTCATCCAAAATTCATGCTTTCTTCTGCTAAAATCCACACTGGTGCAACCTTAATGAACTCTAAGTCATTTGCTTCGTTTGCAGATTTAGATAAGAAAGAGTGTCAGCAGCAATATCTTCAGCTACTTTTACATGCTTAGCCCAGTAATTGACTAATTGGCTTCTTAACTGCTTTAGTGCCATCAATGCATGACTTGAAAATCTCAAAAAAGAATAATATACAGGATAGAAATCCATTGTCTAACATAAATGTTTAAGGTTTATTATTCCATTGGCTTTGTTGCTGGTGAAGAATAGCAAAACTGTAGGTTCATTTTTCCAGTTTTCTTAATCATATTCATTGCTTATTTTCTCATCCTAATGCCTAAATTACTATCTACTTCAAATTCCAATTTTGCAGGAGGAGAAGGATAAGAAAATCCAGGATTTATATGATGAGCTGCAGCGAGAAAGAGATCGATCTTCAATGATTCAACGACAACTATGCATGATTCTGAAAGATCTTGAAGAACATGCTGAGTTTGTTTCTTCAAGAGTTGAAGACATAATTAACAACTTGAAAGAAATTGAACTTGGGAATCTATAGTTGTGAATTGCAGATAACAATGAATTCTTGAATTAGATAAATGATTCAATTAAAACAACATGACTAGCAGAAGCTTACTTTTATTGAGGCCTTGTCTTGAATTGAAAAGAATAAGGCTGAGCATTTATACAACTGGCTAGACATTGTTTCTTGGAGAGCATTGACATAGAATATATATGTGAATCCTCTTAGTATGAGTAGGGTTAGTGGTACTGGTCTTGTGATTACAATTGTGAGATTTCAAGTTCCAATCTCCCGTATGAATAGGGTAAGATGATCATAATTCCAAGTCCAACGATTTTGCTAAGAGCATTAAAATTTTCCAAGAGAAAATCATTAAGGAAAAATAAATCCAAAATGATCAAAGTTGTAAGAATTAGAAGTCAAGCATGACTGTTGAAGGTCAACTACTCGCACGGAACTTGTCTGTAAGTTGCGGACGGCTAACAGGATTTCTTTTTTCCTTTTCCTGGCTGGCAGTTTGAGGATCTGACATAAATTTAGGACCTGATTGAGTATTTAAAAAACGGTCCGACCCGATTTAAAAAATTTTGCTTCAACCCTTTCGATCATTCTTGTTTGGGAAAATTAAAAAAAAATTCTGAATTTTATTAAATTTTACAATTATATCTAATTTTTAAAAATTTTATTTAAATTATTTGAACTTTTATTTTTAAAACAAATGTAGTTTTGGTAACACGAAATCAATTTCTAAATATAATTGGCGTTTATATGGATTAACCGAATGGAAGAATTAGTATTGATTCGGATCAAATATGCTGACTGGATTAGATGTACTAGTCTAATTATCCAATTATAATTAGATATATTTAATTCAATAAATATATTTAATCCATGCATGTGTCAACTGCTTTATGCAATCAAATTCATATAAGTATCAGTTAGATTTTGAAACTGGTTCCATGTTACCGAAGTTACATTTATTTCAAAAATAAAAATTTATATAATTTAAAATATAATTTTTTAAAATTGGATATAATTGTAATATCATGCATAATCTATGAATTATTTTTTTCTTGTCTCCCTATTCTTTTTATCAAATTCTCAGCTAAAAGATACTTATATAATGATCAAATTTCAACTCGATTATAGTTAGAAAAATACTTATTATATTTTCTATATTTTTTTTTTCACTCTATAAATGATATGTGCTCACTTGATCTACATAAAAAAAAAAAATGAACAAGAGCATCCCCAATAATACTCTTTATTTTAAATAATATTTTTAATAGAATGAAAAACATTTTAAGGTATTTTTAAATATAACATAAAAAAAATTTACAAATCCAATAGGTATTTTATATTTTTACTTTTCATTTTATTTTATTCCTTATAATTTAATATTTATAAAAAAATAAATTATTTTTATTATAAGGAAAAAAAAGTAACATACTAATAAAAAAATAAAACATATATAGAAATTTTGTGTGTTTTAAATGACATGTAAAATAAAGTAAAATTTGATTCTAAGTTGAATTCATTCTTTTTTCTAAATTTAAAAAATAGAATCTGTTAGAAATTTTTTTTGTATAGAATCACTTTCTAAAGTAAAAAAGACGACTCAAATAAAAAGTATACTGGAAATGGTCCAAGACGTATGTGTCACTCCAGCGATGAAGAAAGTAATAGTAAAGAAAATATGAAAAAGGTAATAAATATTTCTATAATTAGCTTTATTTTTCAAAACTTACTCTGAACTTCCGATTGCATTTATCCGGAATTAGTTTCATCTTTCCGTCGGTTGCTTCTACCTCTCTAAAGAATGCAAGTCCCTCCATTTTAGAGATGAGTTTGGCGGTTATGACTATTTCCGGAGATGGTTTCAATTCTGAAGATGATTTCTTCTAATACTTCTTCAGCTTTTTCTAATGCTGTATGAGCATAAGCTTCTATTTATTTAAGATGCAAAACGACGGGACCCTATTTGCAACCCAAAAAAAAACTTTTGCTTAAAATTGCCGAATGGTATACTACAAAAAACTTTTTTTGTACTTCCCCGAATTTATATGACATTTTTATATCTATTTGATTCACTAAATTTGATCTAAATACCAATAATTATATTGATACAGCACGCAAACAAAGGTCAAAAATAAATAATAATTATAGATAATTGAAAACATCAAATATCTTAAAATAAAAATAAAACCTTAAACATCTACTTATGAAGAGAAGAAGTATTAAATTCTCCAAAAATATTTACAGTAAATCTTGTAAATCCCTGACCCTAACTGGCTAATTAACTCAGAGCATTAAAGCCGCCATGCTTCATCATTTGCGTAAACTCGCTGAAATTAACCATTCCATCTCCATCGACATCAACCTTCATAATCATAGTCTTACAATCCTCAAAGTTTCTTCCTTGTTTAAGCCCAAGCGAAGCTAAAACAGATTTCAATTCATCCACGCTAATAAACCCATCCCCATTTTGATCGAACACTTCAAATGCTTCCTTCATAATCATATCCTCCTCTTCATCTTTCTCATTCATAATTGAATTGTACAGAGCACCAAATTCATCAATATCCACACACCCATCTCCATTCGCATCAATGTTTTGAATCATCTGGATTAATTCTTTATCCGGGATAAAGATACCCATGTTCTCCAAAGAACAATTCAATTCCGCCTTGGTAATACGCCCATCCCCATTTCTATCGAACATCTGGAATACGCGCTTCAACTCTGCAGAATCCATTCTCTTAGGAAGAAATTCAGAGGAAGAAGAAGAGGGCGGCAGTGTTTGGCTATGGAGGAAATTGGGTTGGTGAGTGGAATACCAAGAAGAAGGTAGGAGAAACCTAAGCTTTTTGGGAACCAAATACAGAAGAAATGAGTTAAGAAGATTGTAAAGAAGGAAAATCCTCAGCAGAATAGTCCGCATCTCAGAAGATTTTGGAAACTATTTTGGGTGAAG
>CATIWF010042780.1:0-35165 GCA_949630135.1 Balakata baccata
AAGTTAACAAAATATGTTTTGTTAAAAGTTATGGATAAATGTTCAAGGTTAACATGAAAAATGTGTTTTCATGTCATACAATATTTGATTGTATGTTTCGGTAAAATTAAAAATTTTTGAAATCTATAATTTTGACCGAAATCTAAAGCTCCCCTCAATTCAAAATAAAATAAACGTTTCTGGTGCCAGCCAACAATATCTACTACCATCTTGTTGTCACAGTCAAGACTGATTAAAGTGTATCCTATTTGCTTGGAAGTTTGCAACCCTTTAAGAACCGCTCACGCTTCAACACGCTGAATAGGACAATGCCTAAAATTAGCAACAAAGCCCACCTGCCAATTTCCTTTGAAATCTCGAATAAAGCCTCCACTAACTGCTAGACTAGCGTCAAGCTGTATGCCGACAGTATAAACCTCGCATTAAATTTATACAAAATGCTTGCTTTTGCTAGAAGAGTTTTAGTCTTACTGGTGCTTTTTTGCTTTCCCTGAAGAGAAAAAAAATTATACAAAATGCTACTAGTAGTTATTATATTTTTATACTAACTAGTTTTTCATTAATGTGTAAGTGTGATTATTAGATATTAGATTCGTTATTAATTATTATTTAATTTTTATATAATTTTTTATTTTTATTAATTTATTTCATTTTTTTAAAATATTAATTAATTAATAATTGAGTTAAATATAGAGTTATAAATTAATAAGTTAAGGCCATTTCAATACTAACAGAACTATTGGTCATATATAAAGTTCTAATGTTATTAATATTTAGAATGAAAGCACATATTTATATTAAATATTGCGAGTCATATATAAAATATTGTACATAATTATTAGATATTAGACTTGTCATTAATTACCATTTTATTTTTATATAATTTTTTTTTAGGAAAAAGTATAAATAAGTCGTTTGTGCTTTTCATGATTTTTAAATAAAGATCGATATTATTATTATTATTTTTTTTTTGATAAAACAAGGTCTGTAATTTATTATGTTAGAAAAAAAAATGATATATTGTCATTAATGATATTAAATGGTGTTGATGTTAATGTTAACACATACTTAACACTAAAGTGGAGCTGGCATTAGTATCACATCAGCCCCACATCACAAAAATCACTCATCACTTATGTTAACACTATTTAATGCCGTTAATGACAATATACTATTTTTTGTTAACGAAATAAACCACGTATCTTGTTTTGTCAAAAAAATAATACGAACCTTTATTTAAAAATAGTGAAAAACACATCACTTATTTGTATTTGTGGCCTTTGTTCTGAGAAAAATAGGGCTTTGATCGGATTGCACTCGAGCTAAATGAAACAGAATAGCTTCAGCAAACTTGAGCCTCCAGCTAGTATTACATAGAGCTCTATCAAGCCTTTCTAACAAACTACCTCTTTTCCGCGTATAAATTATACCATTGTAGCCGATATCAATCAACCTAGAATTAGAAAACCAGCTTGCAAACCGCTTACAAACACCCATCTGTCTTGATCCTTTTCTCTCAGTGGAGGAGAGAATGGAGTTAAAGTCTCCAATCAGAACCCAAGGGTCATTAATTTGCTGATTTAGGTGCTGAAGATGCTCCCATAACACAGCTCTTCTATAAGCATTAGGGTGCCCATATACGGCTGTCATTTTCAACAATTTCAATCTTTAAGTCGTTGCACCAAAGGATCCAAGTTCCACCTGAAAAATCGTTGGCTCCCATTCTGTGAGAGAAGGGATACCTTGTTTGCTGTATAACTTTTATCAGCTGACACTTCAAAAATGGAAATTTAATGTGAATTGGTGGAATTTGGATCCTTTACTAACTGGCCTCTGCATTGGAGTCGAGAAACTTCATAAGCGGGAATTGGTGGCTTTGCCGCATGAGGTTAAGAAAAGAGTTATAGATTTAAATACCCCTCGACGATCCGATGGAGCTCCCTCTTTTTTTTTTTATGTCGATGTTTTATACTGTCTATAAGCCAAAATTTCTTATAAATAATAAGCAGATTTTCTATTAATGTATGTTATGCCGCTGGTGTTATAGGAGGCAAACACATCTCTAGAATACCATGAGGCAGACTATGCCTCCCATCTGCTCTTCCAATTGACTTTTGGTATCTGACAGACTTATTGGGGACTAGGTTTTTTGAGTTGATTAAAATGCTTGCTGTGGATTATGACTCTAATTTGCTCAACTCAATTTACATGGCATGCTATTTCACCACTGGATTCTGTAGGATCTATTGTTTACTGTCTCCATTAAATTGGTTTTCCCTTACACTTAATTAATCTGAGGCAATTGTACTTTCATATTACATGTAATGTTAAATTGGGCAGCTTTTCACTAGTTAATGAAAAATATTTTTCCTTGATACACATTGATCTGAGTAAGGAAGCTGTTATTGTGCATGATATTGGGATCCTTCTATTTTGGTTTTTGATTGATGATTTGATATTGTTGTTGATTATTCTTGATTATATATATTTTTTGTAGTGGTATTAATGAAAATTTTTTCTTCGTCTTCTTCTTTAATTACGAAGGTATTCCCAAGATCTACTTAAGATATTCTCAAGATATACTCTGAGGTATCTCTAAGGAATTCCTAAGATGTATCCAAATATTCTCAAAATATATTCAAAGTAATTCTAAGATATCGAACTAAAGTATACTGGATATATACCACATGTGTACTTTTTGGTATACGTTGGATAACTTTTTGAATTTGGATTCTTTTATACTATTTTTTTTGTGTTTTTGATAGGTTTGAAAAAAAAAATTTAAATGGAAGTAATATTGTAATATTTTAAAAGTTTTTTACCATTTTGGGAAAATTCTCCAAAAAATATAAATAAATAAATAAATAAACGTCTAATTAACTAATTATGGCTTTTGAATTAGCCCAAACGAATGCTACTATAGATAACAATGAGAAATCGAAAACCATGCATTATCTCACTTCGAAATTGGGGGAAGATATTCTTTATACCTAATGATCCTAAACATTTATTCGAAAGCTGAAGGCTTTTCCATGATTCTAAAGGCAAGCAACAAAATCAGTGTATGCTCTCCTAAATTTTTTTTTTAACTTATCCCTCATGTATTATTACACAAATGCAAATCATAGTTGTATTGAATCTCACTAGCTTTTTCAGTTTCATATCATTAGACTATATAATTGATTTATTATTGTCTATCAAGGGAATGCTAATTTTGTAGCCTTGAATAATTATTGTTCAATGGGTACTTTGGGACAGAAATCAAGCAATAACATTTTTTTCTCTCTATTTTTTAATTCTCTAATTTCTTTTCCATCTATTTTTCTTATTTCTAAATTATGTCTAGCTAGTTAGAAGAGAATAAACTATTGAATATATTTGAAAATACATTAAACTATAATGGTTACTTAATATATAAACACTAATGTTCGTAAATTTTTACAAACATTTTTAGAATTTTTTATTATTTATTTTCTTAATTAAATATCAATTATCAATAATTTATTATTAATCAAGGCTCCCCTCATCCATCAAAACTCACACATCTTTGATTATAGATCTTTATTGATTTTTTTATTATAAATGATTTTCATGCTATTATTAAAAAAAAATCCAATCTACTATTAAAAATGATAAAAAGTATATCGCTTCATATTATTAAGAAACAAATAAGACCTTAAGAGTTTTAACAATGATATATATATATATATATGACAAATTTACCAAAAAACTAATGTGATTGTATTAGTTAATTTTGTCATTTAATAATTTTATTTATTAGTAAATAGTATTAATAATTTATTAATTAGAAATTCAATTCTATTAGGACTAAATAACTATATTTTTTTGGAAAAAAAAGTAACTGTATTTTATAATAAATAAAACAAATGGTGTATTTTATAATAACTAAAACAAATGGTTTATTTTTAAATTAACGTTAATTATATCTAATTAATCTATAATATGATACTTTTGTTATATAACTAAAAGTAAGAATATTTTTATATTAAAAGTTAAAATAATAAATATTAATATGCATATATATATATATATATTAGTTAATTGAGTTAATTATTTACCAAAAAGTTAACATGATTGTATTAATTAATTAGATTAATTTTGTCATTTAATAATTTGATTTATCAGTAAATAGTATTAATAATTCATTAATTAGAAATTCAATTCTATTAGGATTAAGTAAATATATTTTATAATAAATAAAACAAATGGTTTATTTTTAAATTAATGTAAATTATGTCTAATTAATCTATAATATGATATTTTTTTATATAACTAAAAATAAGAATATTTTTATATTAAAAATTAAAATAATAAATATTAATATGAATATATATATTAGTTTATTGATTTAATTTTGTCATTTAATAATTTAATTTATTAATTATAAGTCTAAATCTATTAGGACTAGGTAATTATATTTTATATACATTAAAAAAAAATCATATAACTACTTTTGATTTATTCATGTCATATTGCATTTTGTCTCTACTAATTATCTTTATGAATTGTCAATATTGATAATTTTTTATATGTAACGTATCATTGTCACATTTTTTATATATATAAAAAATCAAATAACTAATATCAAAAAGAAAAAAAATATTTAATAAAAATATATTAGGAAAGCAACAACATATAATGGTAAATCTAAGCTAAATTATAATTATGCACGTAATGTATAACATAAATTTCAAAATATTGAGTACAATTCTTATAGGCTTTATTTAGATTGAAGGATTTTAAAATTTATGAATTTCATAAAATCCATGGACTTTAAATCCATGAATTCTAAGAATTTCATCGTTTGGCTTGATTATTAAAATACATGAATTGATTATATAATTATCCTTATACTTATATTTGGTTCAATAACTATAATCTATAAATTTAATAATTAATTTTCAATTGTACCCTTTATTAAATATTAATAATTTATTATTAATTAAGCATATACAATCAATTCCATTATATACTTAAAAATTTTAAAAAATAAAATTATTATATGTTATAGTGTTTAATTAATTGCTAAAAAATATTTTTATTAATAATTTAATAATAATAATAATAAAGTAATTAGTTGAAATTAAAAGAAAAATAATTTTAGTTTTTTTATGATTAAGGATAGTTTTGGAATATTATTAATTTATTAAGAATAATCTTGAAATAAAAAAATTATGGCAACAATTTCTCATTTATCAAAATTCGTGGATTTTGGAATAAAATCCTTCAAAAGTGAAAGATTTTGTTGGATGAATGATTTTACAAAATTCATAGATTTTGATATTTTTTAAGTAGGTAAACGATATATTTGGCATAATTCCATAGATTGTTAAAAATTATTCATTTAAAATCTTTCAATTCAAATATAGCCATAAATTATTTGAGAAGTTAAAATTTCTTAATAATTTGTATATAATTCAATAACTAATTTATTTTAATCATATAACAAGTTAAGTTTTTTGACATGCATATTATAATATAATTTACTTTTATGTAAAATATAAGAATTAAGTATAATTAATATTTAAATTAAATATGACTTAATTGGTTGATAATTAAAAGTAACTAAAATTAATTTGTTGGACAATAATTTATTTAGTAATGATGAGTTCAATTATTAAAAATCACGTGCATCGCTTGTGAATGATTGAGAATAGGGGGACAAACAAAATGATCGTAAAATACTTACTACCTCTATTTTATATATGACTCATAATAATGGATAAATTAGTAATATTCATGTAAGTTATAATACGAGTTTAATATTTAATAATCATATATAAGACATATTAGTGAAAAATCATAATCATCATATTATATATACAAGTGGAAATAAAGAGAACATGCAAATTTAAAAAGAAAGAAAATTAATTTAATAAAAAAAATATGAAAGCAAGACAAAAAAAATAATTATAGCATATTATTATTCAAAGTACAACAATAATAGTTTTTACTGAAATATTGAATTTATATAATGGTAAGTCCATGTACGTAACATATAATATAAATTTCAAAATAATAAGTATAATTCTTATAAGTTATTTGAGAAGTTATAATTTGTTAATAATTTTTATATAGTTCAATAATTAATTTATTTTAATAATATACAAAATGAGTTAAATTTTTAAAATTTACTTCATAGTATAATATAATTTACATTTATATAAATTATAAAAATCAAATATAATTAATAACTATTAGTATTTAAATAAAATGTGACTTAATTACATGATGATTAAAAATAACTAAAATTAATTTGCTGGACAAGATTATTATTATTATTTATTTAATAATGATGTGTCTAATTATTAAGAATCACATGCATCGTATGTGGATGATCAAGAATAAAGGGATAAAGAAAATAATCTTAAAGTACTTACTATCTTTATTTTATATATAATTCTAAATAATGGACAAATTAGTAATTTGAGAGATGGACAAAATGATCGTAAAATACTTACTACCTCTATTTTATATATGACTCTTAATAATGGACAAATTAATAATATTTATATTAATTATAATATGAGTCTAATATTTAATAATTACATACAATACAACCAACCAATTGTATTAGTTAATATGTTTAAGTTTGTCATTTAATAATTTAACTTATTAGTGAATAATATTGATAATTTATTAATTAGAAATCAAATTCTATTAAAACTAGGTAACTATGTTTTATATATCAAAACATATAACTAAAATTAAAAAGAAATAAAAAATAATTTAATAACAAAATATTAGGAAGACACAGTTAAAAAAAAATAGACAATATCATATATATATAGTAAATAAATTAACAAATATAGCAGGTAAGATAATTAATAGGCCAGATAATATGACATGGTTTTTTTGTATATAGTATAATATAAGAATCAAATATAATTAACAACTATTAGTATTTAAATTAAATGTGATTTAATTATCTAATAATTAAAAGTAACTAAAATTAATTTACCAGACATAATTATTATTAATATTTATTTAATAATAATGAATTCAATTATTAAAAATCACATGTATTGTATGTGAATGAATGAAAAATAGTGGAGATAGAAAAGATAACTGTTAAATACTTACTTCCTCTATATTATATATGATTCTTAATAATGGACAAATTAGTAATTTAATGGACTTTGAGATAAATATACACTTTTATAATTCATTATTAATAAAATATTATAATAAGACAAAATAAATTAATAAAAATTAAAAAAATTATATAAAAAGCAAATGATGATTAATGACAAATCCAATATCTAATAATCAGTGCAAACACACCAACTTGATTGTATTAATTAATTGAGTTAATTTTTTCATTTAATAATTTAATTTATTATTGAATGGTATTGACAATTCATTAATGAAATTATTTTATTTATTTTATTGTTTATTGAATTAATTAACTTAAATATTAATAAGTAATAAAATAATTAAATAACTTAATAAGTAATAAAAATGTGTTATAAGTAATGAACATGTAATGGACAATCATATTCAAGAAGATGAATAAATAAGTTCAAAATGATATACAATTAAAATATAAACATTAAACTAACATGCGATGAACAATCAAATTCATAACAATAAATAATCAAATTTATAACGATAAATAATTAAGTTTAAAACAAGAAACAATCAAATTCTAATAAAAAAAATTTATAAATTCAATTATTACTAAAACTGTAAAGTACATACTACCTCTATTTTATATATAATTATTGATAATGAACAAATTAGTAATTTGATAGAATTTGAAATAAACATTACTCCTATAATTCACTATGAATAAAATATAATAATAAGATGAAATAAATTAATAAAAAATTACGTAAAAATCAAATAGTGATTGATGACGAGTTCAAATTTAATAATAACGTGCAAAGCACGTTATGAAAAACTAGTATATATATATATATAAAAGTGAATTCAACTTCAGCAAAACTCGGAATTCGGGACCCGCGCTTCAAGTAAATTAACTTCAATTAAATTAAGAGAAGGGAAGTGGAAATGAGATTAGTGCAATAGTATTATACAAGACGCTTAAATGAAATATTGTACTGCGATTCTAATCTAAAGAAGCCCTCATCCGAATGAATATTTTATAGAGAGCTGACAAGGAATTCCATTAATAACTAGCCGTTTTGATCCTTTGGAACAACTCGATGAATTTCATAAATCTTTTTAGGAGGCCCAATGACCATATATCGAATCTATCCAATTTTTACAGTACGATAGTTGGTTGTTCACGGACTAGCTGTACCTACCGTTATAGATAACTGATTAATCGGACGAGAATAAAGATAGAGTCTCATTCTACATGTCAATATCGACAACAAGGAAATTTATAGTAATATATATATATATATATATATATATATATATAAAATTACAAAAATATATCACTTCTGGAGTGTTTGAAATTATTGTTGAGTATTTTAAAAACATGTTTTAAAATCTTTTGATTTAATTGATTAATTTTTTTTAATTTTTTATAAACCACTTTTTTCAAATATTCTTTTGGAAAATATATTTATTTATCTGCTTCTATCTAAAAACAATTTTCAAAATTCAAAAAAATTAAAAATATAAATTTTTTTCTTAAAAATGCTTTTCTCAAACTCAACCCCGAACAGACCTTCATGACAACAAATAAAAGAAAATATATATCTTTTTACTTTCATTACAAGAATGTTATATTGACATTATCCAAACACGCATGTCTCATCACTTATTGGTACATATCTTAAAGTAATTTTCTAATAAATATAGAGGTGAGCAATCAATCGGTTTGGTTTAATATGAACCGAAATAACTGAATAAAATTTTTAAAAATATTGAACTGACCAAATGAAGGAGATAAAACCAAATCTAATCGAACTGAAATATTTTAATTCGGTTCAACAACTAATCCATCCCTTTATTCATTCTCAACCCATGAAGAGTACATATTCAAGGATGCTATTATGGAAGAGAAGGAAAAAGAGGGATAAGGAAACAAATAATGACATAAGAATTAAGCCCAAGATTTGCTATTTTAAATTAGGAAAAATTTAAAAAAAATTATGAACTTTATAAAATTTTACAATTATATCTAGTTTTAAAAATATATATATATATTCAAATTATATAAACTTTCATTTTTCAAACAAATCTAGCATTGGAAGTACAAAACCAGTCTTTAAACCTAGTTGACGCTTATGTAGAGTGACCAAATATAGAATATAGCGTTGATGTTGAATAAAAATGCTGACTAATTAAATGTGTGATCCAATCATAAATTAACATATGGCAGCTCTATTAAAAATATATTTGTTATTGTTATTATTATTTTTTCTCTCATATCTCTTTCTTCTTCCTTATCTGTCTATCTTTCTCTTCTTTTTTTCTTCTGCAACATCACCATCCTTAATGAAAATCCAGATTCCAACTCTAATTATAGCATTGGTAATGTGTAATTTCTCTTCCTAGGTCTAGATCCTTATTTGGGCACTCATATAAACACAAACTCTTTTTTATGTGAATCTACCTTCTTGATTATAAACACTAAAAATCAAACTTAGGTTATCTCCAATGCAATAGTGAAATAGCATAAAAAGTAGAATAGAGATAAAAATAATGCAGTAAATACATCTCTATCTAACGCCATTTTTATTTATAAAAATGGTGTGATCTACAATTGGGCGCCATATGTTTGGTGTACTACTGTAATCACACCATGTTTTTTTATGAAAATCAATGAAATTTTCGATCATCGTATATAGATCAGAGAGGAAGAAAGAGATATAACAATCTTACTGGAAAGGAAAAGAGAAGAATGAAAAGCACTTGGATTTTGATGATGTTATGGAGTAGAGATAAATTTATTGTACCTGGACTATTTTAGTGTAAATATTATATCAAAATTGTATTTTAGGTTAGAGATGACCTTAACTCTAGGATTCCTCCTAGTTAGTGACGAAGTTAGAAATTTTACTTGGAGGCCTAACTAGAAAAGTATAAAAATAAAAATCATGAATGATTGTAGTTTAAGATAACAATTATATAGAAACTGTAATTAAATTTTCAGTAATTTTGACTTTTCACATAAATCAAATAGTCATGGAAATAAAAAAAAATTGATATAAATAATTTTTAATCTCTCTTATTTTGGATAAAACAAGTGATATCTACTCCTTAATTATTGACATAATAATTGATAGCTAAATAAAAAAAATTAACAAAAAATTTAAAGTGTAAATATAATTTTTTTTAAGGAAATATCAAATTTACAGGGTAATAATTTTGATATAATATTTCTATGGGCACCTCTTAAAATTTTGAGTCATGGCTTTTGTTTGCGGTCATGCAAGCTTGGCATAGGTGTGAGGAATAGTAACAAGCTGAACATCATGCACTTGGGGAAAGGACACAATGGTGACACTTTGAAAGCCCAACCTTCTATTACGCCCGTGATGACTTTGTGCAGGTGTGACACTCTTCAATGCCTTTTTTTGTGCATGATAATTTATAATGGCTGTGAAGATTGTATGCCATACTTTTCAACAATCTCCAGCTTGGTACAAAATCACAACTCTAACTCCTTTCAGTGCCCCTTAGGGCCATATAAAAAAATTGTAAGACCTAGCAAGTTTATACAAAGACCAAACTTGGTAGCAGATAACATATCAATAGGATTTTCCAAAATATCGAACTAGATAGCTTGTTTGAAAGCTTAAGCCAATGCCATGTATTTTGCCTCTATGTTAGATAATGCAACTGTAGGTTGTAAATAAACTCTCCAACAAATGGTAGTAGAACCAAAAGTGAACACAACCAAACTACAAGCAGTAACTTAAATCCTATAGAGATATCTGAATATCCATTTTACCGCCTCCCAATAAGCTTTACCAGAACATGACATATACCTGCTGACCATACCAACAGCTTGAACAAAGTCAAAATGTGTACAAGCCATTACATGTATACCAAGTCTCAAATGCCAAAGCACTGATGCATCTTGATTAGACATAGAGGATAAACCAACAGCTGACCCTATCACTGTGCTACCCTGCAAAATATATAATGAACCAACTTTTGTGGCTCTCATCAAAGTTAGTGCACTAAAAGTAACATATAATGCACCATTTTCCTCATCCATTCTGATCAAGTGTTATAAGGAAAATTAAATTCTTCCCCAAATCTAAAATCTACCGAACATCAATGAGAGTTCTCACAATACCATCAAATATATAAATTTTTACGGTACCAATTCTATGAATTCTATAAGCTGCATCATTATCCATTAAAACAACTCCACCTTTAAACAAATTTAAGGTAGCAAACAGATTCCTATTAGGACACATATGGTAAAAACATATAGAATCCATAACCCAGTCTGACATGAATTTATCTATTTCACCCGTGATAGTAAGTACTATTCCCATCACTATCTCTATCATCCTTATTACCATTATTTTTACTCTTCAATTTAAGACAATCACACTCGATATGTCCTTTCTTTTGCAATAATGACATATCACATTCTTAGACCTTCCCTTACCTTTATTCTTACCACTTGATGCTGGGATTCACAGATATATCACATACATCTAAAGGCAGTGGAAATTAAAATTTTAATCCCAAACACTAGAACCGCCCTATGTTCATACAACCATTAACCCTAACTAAGGTTGAAGATGATTATCCATAATATTCAGAGCTTGTTCTTCGATTACACCTCTCTAGGTTGTTGCAAACCATAGTAATTCTTTATTAGATTACCTCTAACGGAAGTCTATATGAACGTATGAAGAAGTAAACCTCCAAAAGGAATGGGTGAGTAATAATCTCTTATACTAGTAAGAGAGAATTGACATTGAGAGAAAGGAGAACGAATAAATGTTAAAAGGAATAATTTTAACTCTTCAAAGCCTTAGCTTGTCTAAAAAACTATTCCATTTGAAATAGGTCTTCACCAAGCATGAAAATGATGGAAAACTAGAGAAAAGATAATGAAAAGAGGGTTTTTAACTTCACTTATCTCTTCCTTTGCCAAAAACTAAGTGAGTTTGGGCATTATGACTCTTCCTTTCTTTCTCCCCTAAGAAAAATGACTTCTTTAACTCCAACAACTCCCTTTTTCCTTATAACGTCCACAAATTAAGGTTTAAGAGTTAGCATAGATTATATGGTATATGTAACGTCCTGCGATTTAGGCCCTAATCGCACGTGACAGTAGTCGGAACGCCGGTCCAGTTAGAGTTTAAATTTGGATCCATGGAAAAATGATGAATTATGAGGGAAAATAAATAAAGATATTAATAATATGGAATTAAAAGAATGGTGGAAGAATTAAGAAAAATTTAAAATTTTCCTATGTACAAAATTGGTATTATCAGATTTGTTTGGGAAAAATGTGTAAGAATTAGAGAATTATATGGTGGAAGTGGAATTTTCCATAATTAAATTTTAATTAAGATGAATTAAGTTAATGGACCAATAGAAAGAGATATTAAACTAATTAGTGGAACCCACACACTTAAATCTTAGCATAAAAGTCAATTTTGGTGGGCATTCTTCACTTATCACCAAAGTCATCTTCTTATCTTCTTCTTCCCTCATGTAGCTGTCCCCCTCCCTAGCCCAAATCCTCCATTTTTGCTTCTTCAAGCTACCAAAAAGAGTGGGGGAAAAAAGGGTTCAAGTTAGAGAAATCAAATAAGTAAAGAGTTTCCACCATAAATTAGAGAAAGAGAGAAAGAAAGAAAGAAGAAAAGAAGAGGAAAAGAAAGAAGAATTTTGGGGAATTTTGGCCACCACTAGAGAATCAGCAAGGTGAGTTTCTTTATCTCAAATTCAATCTTTTTACATGTATTTGAACCTCTTATGATTGATTGATATGGTTGGAAATGGTAGACTAGGGTTTGCTTGAAGTTGTGTAAACTTGTGTTGTGATGTATTGTAATGATGGATAAGAGTTGGCTTATATGTGGAAAGTGATGGAATTGAGCCTAGGTGGTTGTGGATGTTGATTTTGTATCTTGAAAATTTATGAAACATAATCTAATTGGATGAGTAAGGGGCTGCCCTATGAAGAGGAATTAGAAGGGAAGATGATTAGAAGTGTTAAATGGTGGTTATGTGACTGGAAGATAATGGATGTTATGGAAAAGGATTTGAATATTAAGGAGCTGTTTTATTTGTCCTAAATGGAGGAATTGACATTAGGTTAATATGAACTTAAATAAGGTAAATAGAGAAAGAAATGAAGTCATAGAAAAGGGTAGAGGAGCATTAGGATCATTGCTTAATGTTCATATATAAACTTTGAATGAATGTGTCATTTAGTAACATATTGTTCTCTTTTGTTAAGGCCAAGCAAGTAGCCACTAAGAGATGGACAAGAGCAAGGAAAAAGCCATTTAACAAGAGGAGGAAAAAAAGGAAAAGAGAAGAACTAGAGACTGATTTGGTAAGTGTTTCTTGGATAAAAATTGTGCGTGCCATAAAATGTGAAGTTTGTATGAAATGTATGCTTGCATGTGACTTGGAAAATGCCTTATGTGAAAAATGGTTGCCAATATAATTTTATAGTAAATTAATGTGAAATGTTGAGTTTTATGCGTGGTGATGTAATCAGGAAATTTTGGATATACTTGAACTGCAATGAATCCTACAAGTGCCCTATTGCACTTGTATTGGAATAGTCTTGATTAAATTGACCATAACATAGTCTGCATAGGTTGAATTGTCTTGAAACAAATTGGAAATGATAGCTAAGACATAGAGTAAAAATTTTATGAAGATCATGAGGCTTTTATCTAGGTCAAAATTCGATCACAAAAGTCCGGACATAAGAGTGCCATAAAAATACTAGATAAAAAGTGTTGGAATACTACTTGGTATTTTGATCATAACTTTAAGTAGAAAACGAAGATTGAGGTGATTTTTATTGCAATTTAAAGCTAAGACAATAAGCCATAAAATCCTAGAAGGTTAAAAAGTCAGATTATGAGTCAAAATAGGCCGAAATTGGGTTATAAACTTAGGGCCTGAATTTGCCATGTATGAGAAAGTTTGTTTTGTGGTATATTTTTTTTTTATATATGACATGTTTTGCACATAATAATTGTTGGTTATTTGATATTCAATTGTACATATGGGCATCCCATATTCATAAGTGTACATATAATGTCAATAATCCGAAAATGGTAATAATTATGTCGAAACCCGAACACACCTAACCTTGAACTAGAATAGAGAATATGTTGACATGCCAATAAATAAAAAAAGAAATGTGCACTATAAAAATAATAAAATCCGGAAATGACAATATCAAAAAAAGAAAGCCGGTAATGGCAACAAAAAAAATGCCAGTAATGGTAACAAATATAAGTGCCAGAAATGACAATATTATAAAAAGACCGGGAATGACAAATCTCTATATTACTACTAATATGTTCAAACACAGGTATTAGGGGCTTGACTAAAAATAATAAAAAGATAATGATATAAATAAAGATAATGAAAGAATGAAATCGCATTTTTACAAGTAAAATTACATGGCATATTTATTTTGTGAATATATGTGAAATATTGTTCGTGATATTTGTATTAAGTTGTGATATGTATAAAATTTATGAATATAGTGTATGTATAATTTTTATTCTATGAAGTACTACTAAGCTATTAGTTTAGTGCGAGTAAATTTTCCTCGCGCAGGAATAAAATGTCTGGAACATTAGATTAATTGTCAAAAAAAAAAGGAATCCAAACAGACAGCAACTTAAAGCTCCAAATTTATTTTGATATATTTTGTAGAAATGTTGAAACATATTATCAAGATTTTCTCATGTAATTGTTATTGATGTTATATTTTATATTAATGAATTTATGTTTAAATCTATTTTAAAATTTAATTTATAAATTAATGTGTTTATCTTTTTTATATCTACATTTAAAAATAATATAATGTAAGAAAATAATGAATATCTTATATTTTAAAGTAATTTTTAAAAAAAAATTATAAATAAAATTTACTAATTACGTGAACATTTTTATACCAAAAATAGACTAAGTGATTGATAAACTAAACAAAAGATATACTTGAAAAATCAAGAGGTTTATTAATTTATTTTTATAACCTTTTGCTTTTTCTTTTTTTAAGCACGACATAACTATTGCTTTGTTTGATTGAATGGTAGAAAAATGTAAGTAATGGAATGGTAGAGAATAATACTCATCTATCTATATTTAGAAAGAGATAAAAAAAAAAATAGAGGTATAAAATAGGATACGTCTTACTCATTTTCTCTTCAATTTGCTTATTTTTGCTGCACTCTAATTTGGGGTATATGAGAGGTAATTTAGAAGGCTTAAATTAAAAAAATGTTATATTCTAACTTTATATTTTATTCCTAGAAATGACAACAAATAGGGTATCTGCTAAAAATTTTATACTCGAATCCGAATCCGATTATATATATATATATATATATATATATATATCCAAATCTGTTTAAAATTATAATATTAATACTCGTATTTATTCCAAGTCCAATTAATATCCGAACCTATTAAATTACTCATTTATCATTAAAATAAAAATCAAACTAACTAAATGACAAAAAATTTAAAAATATACAAATCATCAATCATAAATTATTACAAAATCAAATAAAACAAACAAAATAAAAAATAAAGTTTAATTCAATACATTCAAATTAAATTAATTTATCAAATTATTAAAAAATAATATTAAAATAATAAAATAAAATATCGTTAATTATGGTAGAAAAATTACATTCAAATCTTTAACTCCCAATACATTTGTAATATATATATATATATATATTTTTTTTTTCCTGTGTGTTTTTATAGGTTGGTATAGAAGAGGTAAGTAAGAAGGCTTAAATTAAAAAAATGTTATATTCTAATTTTATCTTTTACTCTTAAGAATGACAACAGATAGAGTATCTGCTAAAAATGTCATGCTCGAATCCGAATCCGATTATATATATATCCAAATCCGTTTAAAATTATAATATTAATACTCGTACTCATTCCAAGTCCGATTAATATCCAAACTTGTTAAATTACTCATTTATCATTAAAATAAAAATCAAACTGACTAAATAATAAAGAATTTAAAAATATACAAATAATCAATCATAAATTATTACAAAGCCAAATAAAATATAAAGTTTAATTCAACACATTCAAATTAAAGTAATTTATAAAATTGTTAAAAATTATATTAAAATAATAAAATAAAATATTGTTAATTATGGTAGAAAAATTACCTTCAAATCTTTAACTTCCAATACATTTGTAATTCATCAATCTATAAAAACACACAGAAAAAAATAATTAATTAATTTTATTTATATATATATATAGTGAAGAGGTAATAATAAAATGAAGGATTTTTATTCGCTATAAGTGGATTAGGCTATAGATCTTCTCTCTTTATATCCATCTGTTTATCTGCTTTGAAGTAATAATAATATAATTTAGGATTTTGATTGGCACGTGAGTCTTCTCACCCTAAATAAACTAATTTAATTATAAATTGATATTTATGCTTATTGTCTTTACTAATAAGTAAAAATAAAAAAATTAAATATATAAATTTGATTAATTTATAAATAACAACGTAAATTAAGTCTACATTAAAAAATATTTCTGCTTTAAAAATATCTCTTTTAAAATCATGACTATTCACAAACGGATTAATAGCATAAATGCACAAATATAATTATAATGTAAATTGATATTAAATCTTTTAATTATTATAAATTGATAATTAAATTTTTAAAAATATTACAATTTGGCATCCAAGTTAAATTTTCATTAAAAAAGATGAATATCATAGAAATTACATTTTATGGCTCTCAAATCATTTTTTTTAATTGAAAATTGGAATTGGGTACTAAATTACAACTTTTTTTAAAAAATTTGGTACAAATTTATAACAATTAAAAATTTCGACACCAATTTGCAACATAAGTATTGATGTCATTTTTCTTATTAACCGATTCACAAACAAAAAATCTGCTTTTATGTAAAAAAAAAAAGTTTTTTTCCCCTTTAAAAGATGAAAAAAAAAAAATCAATATTTGGATACTCCTTCAAGTTTCAACTAAAATCATTTTTTTACACGGATTGAAATATGATTTTCATAATTTTTTTGAATATAATATAAAAATTTTAATAATATTTTATAAAATATAATTAATTTTCAATAACTAAATTAGGATGTACTTTAAACTAATTATAAACTAATAACTACTGATTAAGTATTAAAATGACATTTGGTTTAAATGTGGAAGTTGGAATTGGAATGCACTACCATTTAGGGATGTACACGGTCCGGTCCAATTCAGGAATTGAAAAATCTCTAGTATAGTATTGGAAAATCAGAGATTTTGAAATTTAAGTATTGTGTAAATTATGATTGGTAGCAAAAACTTACCTGTAGAACCGAATCAATACGTTTTCTATGCTTTAGGAAGTTGGATTACTAGAACCATACTTAGATTCTAAGGTACGAATATCTCTTTGATCTCTTGACAACTTAGGAATAAGGAAAAAATTGCAAAGATAATTTTTCTCTCTTTTCTCTTTTCTTTCTACGTTCTCTCTGCAAGATTGATTTTGGAGGAGTAGTTATTTTCTTTTAAATAACTTCTTTTATATATATATATATTAGAGAATATAAGTTTTGGGTTGGGTCAAGCTCACATGGGCGGTCTATACCCATAAAACCCAATATATTGTATTGTATTGAAATTAAAAATTCTCCATATTATATTGTCTTGAAAATTCAGGATAATTCGATACAGTTTTCAGTTCTTTCGATACTAAATAATACAGTACAAAATAATTTATTACTCGGATATTTTGAACTAAACAAGAAGTATCTAAAATCTAAACATATTCAACTAATTTGATACTTAATAGTATTATAAGAAACATATAATTATCACATAAAAATATCTCTAATAAACTATCAATATTTGAAGAGTATATATTTATATAATAAACTATCAATATGAGTTGATTATTTTGGTTTACGAATTTCTTATTTGATCGGTCTATTTGGTTCGGATTTAACAACCATAGTGTCTTAGTATCAAAGTCTGGTGCTTTCAGATCTATAAAATTTGAGTTTAGATCTTTAAATTCTTTTGAGTGTTTCTTGCCTAGGAAAATCCAAGAGGTAAGTCTTTGTGTCTAGGGGTCATAATACCCAGGAATTACTTAGAATTGCAGAGAGATTTTAAATTTTCTTTATAAAAACTTTATAGTTATGGATTCCATTTTTTATAGTTATGGATTCCATTTTTTATAGAACTACATTTTCTAACTCTGCTTCCATATCTTCCAATGATTCTAAAAAGATAGTAAATAGTGAAGAAATTATAATAGAAGATTTTGAAAAAGGTATAGATAATTGGAAAATATAAAAAATAAATAGATATCATATCTATTAAAACTGAAGAATGAGACATACAATTGTTCAGACCTTTTGAGACTATCCAGTTACTTAATCAAAATTCCTTGAAAAAACACATAGATAGAAAAATACAAATATATTCATATAGGATTAGTCCAAGTAGACATTAAACCTTTAACTAAGGAAGACTTAAATATTTCTATTTTTGTAATTCTTAAAGATGCTAGATTGACAAACTTTAAAGATTCCTTACTAAGTTCTATTGAATCTAATCTATGCATGAGTCCTATTTCTTTCAATTGTTACTCAAAATTTTCTATTTCTTTAAATAATAAAAATATTTTAAAATCCCTAGTTTTACAAATCAAAACTCATAATTATTAAATGCTTGAAGGATCAATACCAAATCCATTATAAAACTATGATGTCTGCTTTTGACACATGTGCTAGATTTCATAGTAAAAAATGTGAAACCCTTCTGTTACAAACAGAACTAATCAAAGATAATGCAGTAACACTTATAAGTATCCAATGAGGATAAATATCTTTTTCTAAAGAATGGATCCTATAAGGAATCACCCGACATGAGCCCATAGAGCTCATAAAGCCTAATATCCAGTTAAAATAGATAACCCAATAATACCATGATGGGAGAGTTAGACTCTCTTTTGATAGAAAATCTACTAATAGTAGATACTCTGATGATCCTCTGCTTCAGAAACTATTGACTTAGAAAAAATTTCACAACTTCCTTCAGTTATTAATATACCATATATAACTAGACATTCCACGTCCGATATACCTGCCAATACCGTCCTACAAAATGTAGATTATACCTTTGAAATACCTAGACTTGTTTATATCAACTCAAGGACAGAGAGTTCTTTAACTCAAGTCCAAAATACCTCATTTGATCAATCCAAACAAGCTAAACTAGAACAAGAGCCAATTAGCCCGACTTTTTCAGCTATCACTAAAAACCTAGTCCATGAATTAAATGTCATTAAAAAAGATTTTCAAGTTGATAAAAAATTTATGCATGATGATTTTTATATTAAGCATAATCATGAAAAAGAATATGGTTTTTTAAAAATTTTTCAGATACCAAGAAAAAGATTCAAGAACAATTTTATGAATTTGTTTGTGAAAATAAAGTTCATATTTTGTTTTTTGATTGCTTTGAATGTTGTGCTTCCTAAAACTCTACAAACTATCCTTTTAAATTTGCTAATCCAGTTACCATTGAGAACAAAACTCCTGAATGGGAAACCATTACAGATTCTAGAAAAATCCAGTCTATACATTCACCTTTTCAAGGTATAAAAATCTCTTTTAGTTATCAGATTGTAAATTTTATTCCTCTCAAAAATCCGGGTAGTGATAACAAGACCAACATCAAAAATATCATTATTCAAAATAACTTTTCAAATATTCATAACAACTTGATAGTATAGAAAAACATCTAGGGAAACAACCCATAATTTCTTTAGAT
This sequence comes from Balakata baccata, assembly GCA_949630135.1. Classification (NCBI taxonomy): domain Eukaryota; kingdom Viridiplantae; phylum Streptophyta; class Magnoliopsida; order Malpighiales; family Euphorbiaceae; genus Balakata; species Balakata baccata. The sequence continues at coordinate 19,956 of CATIWF010042780.1, forward strand.
TCCCAAATCTCTCATGCTGATTTAAAAGTAAAAAAAATCTCATTTTTAAGCCTTTTCATATGTCCAAAAATAGTGTCAAAAATCTCCAGGATAACAAAATTGAGTTCCTTAAAGCCATCCAGGATCAGTTAAACAAAATTGGTCCAAATACAGATAGTTCTAACCAGTCTACAGATTCCAACCAAGTTGCCCCATAAACTCCAACTTCTAGAATAAATGCCATAAATCAGGATTCCAATGATACTGATGCCTTAAGACAATTTTAGAAACCCATACCTGCAACCAACAGGCTGACTTGCAAACAGTCTTCACAAGTCCAACAACGTTTACAAATAATTTCCACACCAGATATAGAGACGGTTAACCTATAAGTCAATCTCATTTCAATGCCTCTTTTGTCTATGATTGGAACATGGATGAAATTACTGAATATGGTATTTTTAGTCTTTTGCAGCAAATGACTATGGCTACCAATGCTTATAAAACCCAAATAAAAACTGAAGATAAAATCATTGCTGAACTCCTTATAGCTAAATTTTCTGGCCAGCTTAAAGGATGGTGGAATTATTTTCTCACCTCACAACAATAAAAAGATATCCTAAATGTCATTAAAGTAGATGAAACAGGAACGCCTATCCTAGATGAACAAGGGAATCCTCAACAGGATGTGGTAGCAAGTTTAATCCTTATTATTTCCTTACATTTTGTAGGTGATCCCTCTCATTTAAAAAATAAAAATGCCAAACTTCTTCCAAATTTTAGGTGCAAAAAATTTAGTAATTTCCAATGGTACAAAAATACCTTGCTAACTAAAGTTATGCTTAGGGAAGATTCTAATTAACCATTTTGGAAAGAAAAATTTCTTACAGCTTTACCGACCGTTTTAGGCAAAAAAAATTAAGGAATCCTCAAGGCAACATATTATACCCTATAGTGATTTCACTTATGGTGAATTAATTAGTCTCACCCAATAAGAGGGTCTCAAAATCTGCCAAGACTTAAAACCCCAAAAACATCTCAAATGAAAATTAAAATTAACCAAACAAGAGTTAGATTCTTTTTGTAAATATTTTGATATCAATACCGGCAAACTATCCTCTTGCATAGGAAACTGCAAAAATTGATCCCATAATAGTACAAATACAAAAGGTTCCAAAACCCACAAAGAAAAAAATCTTCCAAATCCCGTGATGAGTTTTACAAGAAACCTCATTACAAAAAATTCAGAAAACAAAATTCCAAAAAACCAAAGTCCAGTAGCAAGTATAAATATATTATTTATTACAAATGTGGTAAAAAAAAGGTCACACTTCTAGATTCTATAAGATAAATAGAAAATTACATGAACTCCAACTAGATAAAGAAACCATGTCTAGAATCTCTAATTTACTTTTAGACTTTTCTGATTCTGAACCTGGAAGTTTCTCTTCTGATTCCAAAGATAAGAAACCCTTACAGCTAAATGAATTAGTTACTTGTTCATCCAGTTTTCCAGATAGTGAACCTAAAAAATAAAGAAATGTTCTTACAAAAGAATAAGAATTCCTTTTAGATGTTGTAAAACACATAAATGATCCTCAAATTGAGAAAGAATACTTAGATAAACTCCTAAGTTTCATTAGTCAAAACAATATAGAAAAAACAGAAGAAGAACATTTTATTCTTCCCAGCACATCTAAAAATACCTACAATCATACCCATATCCTTGGTAAGAGTAAGAAAATTAGAAATAAACATGACTCTATCCATGATATTCAAAAAAAGATTAATGAAGTAAAATTAGAATTGAAAGAGTTAAAAGAGTAATTCCCAAATTCTACAATTACTTCTTTCTAAATCTCTACATGAGGATTCTATTTTGGATAATACTTCTAATAATGGAGATCATGATATTCAAAATATTGAATCTCTTGAAAAAATTCTAGAAGATTTTGTTTTAAAAGAAATTACAATAAGAAAATATTTTGTTAAAATTGTCGTTGTTGTTTTAGAAGATTTTAAAATTGATATTATTGCATTGTTTGATACTAGAGCTGATTTAAATTAAATTAAAACTAGTTTAATACTAAAAAAAAATTCGTTAAAATACTAATGCAAAACTTTCTGCCGTAAATAATTATAAGTTAAAAATAAATTCCAAAACTGAAGCTTCTATTTTAAATAATTATTTTTTACTCACAACTTTTTTTATTTTAGTTGATGATATACATTATACCATGATTCTTGGAACACATTTTATTAGTTTAATTACTCATTTTAAAGTGAGTGAAAATTTCATTTCTTTAAACACAATTCTAAAAAATTGAGTTTTAAACTCATTGAGAAACCTAAGACTAGAAATTTGAATCTAGTCAAAACATGTTCCATCTATGAAAACACCATTAATGTTTTGACCAAAGAAAAAAAAATTTTCAACTAATCTTAAAAAAAAAAATTTGTTTCTTTTAAAAGATTCGAAAACTAGTTGGAAACTCTTGAGATTAAAAAAAAAATTCAAAATTACAAAGTCTTTTTAAAAAAGAGATTTGTTCAGATTTTACAATGTATTTTGGGAACAAAAACAATATATCATTGATTTTCCCTATGAAAAAATTTTTATGAAAGACATATTCTGACAAAAGCTCGGTCTATTTAGATGAATGTTGAATTAGATGCGCACTGTAGAAAAGAAATTCATGATCTAGAACAAAAATGTTTAATTTCTATCTAGGTCTCCCTGGAGTTGTGCTGCTTTTTATGTCAATAAAAATTCTGAGATAGAAAGAGGTACTCATAGATTTGTTATAAATTATAAGTCTTTAAATTATGCTTTAAAATGGATCATATATCCGATTCTCAATAAAAAAAGATTTATTACAAAAACTCTATTTTGTTTTAATTTTCTCAAAATTTGATAAGAAGTCAGGTTTTTGGCAAATTTAAATTTCAAAAAATCATCACTATAAAACTACTTTTACAGTCCCCTTTGGACAATATGAATGGAATGTGATGTCATTTGGTTTAAAAAATGCCCCTTCAAAATTTTAAAGAATTATGAATGATATTTTCAATGACTATTTCAAATTTTGTATTATTTATATTGATGATATCTTAATATTTTCAAATTCTTTGGATGAACACTTTAGACACTTCAAAACCATTTTATATGTTGCAAAGAAAAACATTTTAGTAGTTTATAAATAAAAAATATTTCTTTTTTAAATAAAATTTTGTTTTTGGGTTATTATATATCGCAAGGACTAATACCCTAAATTGAAAGATTCCTTTAGTTTGCTAATAAAATCCTTGTCAAAATTTTTGATAAAATACAATTACAAAGATTTTTAGGAAGTCTTAATTATGTTTTAGATTTTTAACCAAATATCAATAGATTAGCTAATCCACTTCATGATAGGCTTACGAAAAATTATGTTTCATGGTCAGATGAACACACTGGCATTGTTCGTACTATTAAAAAATATGTTTTAGATATTCCATGCTTCTATATTGTATATTCCAGTCTTCCAAAAATTGTTGAAACTAATGCTTCTGATTTAGGATATTATGAAATTCTTAAATAGAAGCAAAGTGGGAAAGAATGTATAGTACAATATTCCAATGCATATTGGAATGATACCCAAAAAGCTTATTCTACGATTAAAAAAGAAAATTTGAGCATTGTTTTATGCATTCAAAAATTCCAAAGTGATTTATTAAATTAAAATTTTCTTCTTAGAATTGATTGTAAAAGTGCAAAAGATATTTTATAAAAAGATATTCGAAACCTTGCATCTAAATAGATTTTTGAAACATATACAAATTCCATTCTAGATTTCATAGCTATAGAATTTTTATATTTCAGGAATAATGTCTAGATAGACAAAAAATAAGACAAAAAATAAGACAAAAAAATATCCAAAAATTCTCCAGAATACAAATCATTCTTTAATGTCTTGATTGACAAAGAAGTACAAGATACTACTTCTTCTAAAACTAAAAAATTCTTAGCCAAAAATCCTAGCTTTTGCTTCTATCTAGAAAATTACAGATGAATTTCCTAAACAGGATCCTAAATATCCTGAACTATTTTCATATCTTACAGATATGCCAGAATCATTTAGAAAATAACTTTAGGAGTCTAATCAGCCCTAAATAGTCTCTACTAAACAAGAGGATAAAGCAAGTTCCTTGATTCTTTCTCAGGTAAATTCTTTATACTCGATTTCAAAATCAGAGAAAAGAGATTCTTCAAAAACAGGTTTCAAATTTTCAAATAATCTTGTCTCAAAAATTCCAAAATTTTTCTAATTTTATTCTAAATGACATTTTTCTAAATATTATAAATACTAAAAAAGGTTTTCATGATTCAAATCCCTTTGATACTTTGGAAAAATTCTTTGGGAAAAGATGGTTTTATAAACCAACTGATTTAAAGAAAACTCAAATTTTTTATTAAAGAATTTTAGAAATAATAGAATATGCATCTTTCAAAATTTTCTTTTATAATGAACAATAGATTGATTTCGTATATTCCACTTGTAAAATTCATAGGGTTATTGCTCCAGGAGATTGGAAATTCGACCTTTCTTAATCTCTCCATTTTCCAGAAAACTTCAGAAAATTGCCCTTTTTTTATACCACTTATAATTACTGGAATTACCAGTAAGCTTGGGTTAATGCATTTTCCCTCCAAAATACCAAAAAATCTCATACTTGGTTATTCTATTTCAATACCACTTGTAATCCCTCATCTTTCTAAGTAAGATTTATTTATATGCTTTTGTAATTTAAATTTCATATTTATAAATTCAAAAGATTAAAATTTTTATATATTCATCTTATTTTTATGGTTGGCTTTGCTGCCTAATTTAATTTTTTGCATTTATTTATTTTCTTAAGTGATGTCTTGCAAAAGCATGCCCAAATCTAATAGGGTAATAGACGGGACACACTTTTAAATTTCTATATTTAATTTTCTGCACTTTAATTTTCTTGCTTTATCTTCTCTATTTATTTTCCCCTTTCATCTTTGGGTATCTTAGGTATCTTCTCTAGAATCTGTAATGGTTTCTAATTCAGGAGTTTTGTTCTGAACGATAACTGGATTAACAGATTTAAAAGGATAGTCTATGAAATTTTGGGAAGCATAACATTTAAACCAATCAAAAAACAAAATATGAACTTTATTTTCACAATCAAAATTCATAAAATTATTCTTGAATCTTTTTCCTGGTATCTGAAACTTTTTTTAAAAACCTAATTATTTTTTCATGATTATGCTCATCATAAATTTTATCAAGGACAGAGAGTTTTTCAACTCAAGTCCAAATGAGGCTCTGATCAGCTCAAACAAGTTGAACCAGAACAAGAGCCAGCTAGCCTGACTTTTTTAGCTATCATTGAAAACATAGTTTATGAATTAAATGTCATTGAAAAAGATTTCAGAAATTTGCCCTTTTTTATACTACTTATAATTACTGAGATTACCAACAAGCTTAGTTCAATGCATTTTCCCCCAAAAATATCAGAAAATTTCATACTTGGTTATTCTATTTTGTCATCACTTGTAATACTTCCTCTTTTCCTTCTTGGTAGTTCATATGGTGGGATAAGTTTGGAACAAATTTATAATTCCTAAAGACAAAATCATATATTCTCAAATCTTCTAACATACTCAAAACCCATTATACACCGAGTCCAGAAGAAAAAAGCCAATTTTTATATTGTTTATATTGATGATGTCTTAATATTTTCAAATTTTTTAGATGAATACTTTAGACAACTCAAAACCTTTTTCTATGTTGCAAAGAAAAATGGTTTAGTAGTTTTTAAATAAAAAGTCTCTTTTTCAAACAAAAATTCATTTTTTGGATCATGATATATATATATATATAGAGTTCTTCAACTCAAGTTCAAAATGAGGCTCTGATTAGCTCAAACAAGCTGAACTAGAACAAGCGCCAACTAGCCCGACTTTTTCAGCTATCATTGAAAACCTAGTCCATGAATTAAATGTCATTGAAAAAGATTTCAGAAAATTGCCCTTTTTTGAAACCACTTATAATTACTAAGATTACCAGCAAGCTTGGTTCAATGTCTTTTCTCTCCAAAATATCAGAAAATCTCATACTTGGTTATTCTATTTCGTTACCACTTGTAATCCCTCTTCTTTTCCTTCTTAGTAGCCTATGTGGTGGGATAAGTTTGAAACAAATTTAGAATTTCTAAAGACAAAACCTTATATTCTCAAATCTTTTAACCTATTCAAAACTCATTATACACCAAGTCCATAAGAAAAAAGCCAAATTTTGTATTGTTTATATTGATGATATCTTAATATTTTCAAATTCTTTGGATGAACATTAGATACCTCAAAACTTTTTTCTATGCTGCAAAGAAAAATGGTTTAGTAGTTTCTAGATAAAAAATTGTCTCTTTTTCAAACAAAAGTTCACATATATATATATATATATATATATATATATATATTCTTAGACAGACTCAGTCTATCATATCATTTATAAACTAATTCTATAACATCCTGCAATTTAGGCCCTCGATCACGCGTGGCTTAATTGGGCACACTGGTCTGATCGAAGTCTAAATTTGGACTCGTAGAAAAATAATAAATTATAAGAAAAAATAAGTAGGGATATTAGTATATGAGAATTAAAAAATTGGTACATACGGACAAAATCGGTATTATCGAATTTGTTGGGGGAAAATTTGTAAGAGTTAGAGAATTATGTAGTGGAAATGGAATTTCTCATCATTAAGAATTAATCAAGATTTATTAAGCTAATGGTTCAATAGGAAGAGATATTAAGTTAATCAATGAGACCCACTTACTTCTTATCTTCATATAAAAGTCAAAAGATGGAAAAAGATGACAAAACTACTTTTTTCTTCTTTCTTCTTCCTTTGTTGTCGTCCACTCTCTTTCCCCTAACCCTCCATTTTTGTGTCATTTAAGTTTCTAAAAGAGTGAAAAATAAGAGGTTAAAGAGAGAGAAATTGAGTAGTTAAGGAGTTTGCACCATAAAAGAGAGCTAGAGAGAAAGAAGGAAAGAAGAACAAAAGAGAAAAAGGAAGAAGAATTTGAGTGGATTTCGGCCACCAGTAGAAAACCATCAAGGTGACTTTGCTCTTCTTAAATTTAATATTTTTCCATCTATTTGAGACCCTTGTGGATGATTGTTGTAATTGGAAATGGTAAAGTAGGATTGGTTTGATATTGTGTGAACTTGTGTTGTAAAGTGTTTGTATGTTGGGGAAATGATGAAATTGAGCCTTGGGTAGTTGTAAATGATGATTTAATGGCTTGAAAACTAAATGAATAAGACCTATTTGGAAGTGTATGAGGCTTCCCATTGAAGGAAAATTAAAAGGAAGATGCTTAAAGTGTTTAATGGTGGATAAGTGGATGATGGATATTAAGGAAAAGGGCATGAAATAAGTGGGGGCTGTTTTGTTTATGTTAAATGGAGAGAATGACTATTGATTATAATGAACGTAAATAAGGTAAAGAAAGGAGGAAATAAAGATACGAAAAGAAGTAGAAAAGCATTAGGGACACTAAATATTATTCATGCATAAATATTGGTTGAATGAGTTATTGAATGAAACATTGTTTATTTTGTTAAGGTCAAACAAGTGGAAAAAGAAGTAGTCACCAAGAGGTGGACAAAGGAAAGAAAAGAGCCACCTAGCAAGTGAGAAAAAGAAGGGAAAAAGAGGAGGATTGAGGCTAATTAGGTATGTATTTCTTTGATAAAAATCTTATATGTCATAATAATTATGAAATGTTATGTAATATTTGTTGATGCATGTGGTTTGTAATGTGATTTATTAAATTGTTGTCTTTTGAATTTTGTATTAAAATGGAGTGAAATGTTGAGGTTTATGAATGTGTTTTAGATTTGGAAATTTTGGGCATAAGTATGGTTTCATAGGGCTATTGAATTAATTAGTTTGTAATGAGTTCAACATATTACAAATTCATAGGAATAGTCTTGAGGAATTTAATTATAACTTTTGTTTTGGTAGTTGAATTAGTATGAAACTAATTGGATATGAAATTTAACACATAGCACTAAAAATTTCATGAAGGATGTAATGGAAATTTGGGTTGTAACTACATCAAAAATTTATTACAAAATTTTGGATTTAGAAGAACCATGTCAATGCTGGGCAAATTCTGGCTGAACACCTTATAGTAAATTCAAACTAAGATAATAAACTAAAAGTTCATAGAAGATCACAAGATCTGAATCAAACAAAAATAGGCCAAAATTAAGACTCAATCCCAGGGCCAGAAGCTGCCATAAAAGTAAAATTTGCAATTTTGTCTTTTTCATGTGGCAAGATATGTATGTGTGATAGTTAGAAATTTTTTTAATCTTATTGGTACATATGGACATATAATATATTAATATCTAATATTCGTAATTTTATAATCAATAAATAAATATATTTGCGAGAAGCAGTAAAGAGAAGTATTATCGCAACAATAATGGTAACAATGAAAACAATGTCAAAGCTCAAGTGCGTATAGTCTAAAACTAGAATAGTGAATAGTTTGACATATCAATTAAGGGAAAAATAACATGCGTGTGGTAAAATTTTATTAAAGTCAGTAGTGGCACTATTAGAAAAAAGTTAGTAATGACAATGTTTGTAAAGTCGGTAATGACACTATATAAAAAGTTGGTAATGGCATTATATAAAAAGCCGGTAAATGCATTATTTAAAAAACTAGTAAGACACTATTAAGAAGCCGGGAATAACAACTATATATTTCTATTTATGAATTCGGACACATGTGTTATGAGTCTGAGTAAACCAAATAATGAAAAAGAAAAAAAATGACTTGAATAAATTTAATTATAGTTAGACTTTTGCATGCATGTTGACTATGAGGAAATTATTATTATATTGTATAAAATCTGTAATAATATATGGAATTTTATTTGTGACATATATGATATGTAAATGTGGCGTGATTATTATATGAAACATCACTAAACTAGTAGGTTAGTGCGAGTGATTTTCCTCCTGCAGGTCCAAAAGATTTGGTATATTAGGGTAGCTATCAAAATAAGGACGGAATCCGATCAAAAAGCCTCAAATAATTTTGGTATATTTTGTTAAAATATTGCAAAATATTATCAAAGATTTTTTTTTTCATGTAGTGTATATTTTGGGCCATGTAACTCTAATGTAAAGTGTAAAATTTAGGTGTAAATATATATTTTATTGCAAGAAACAAGATAATGATTTTTTGTGTGAGTAAAATATTTATTTGGATATATGTATAATTTAAATATAATTACAAAGAAAAAAATAAAAAAACATTAAAAGTAAGGATAATAATAAAAGAAAAAAATTCAATAATTTAATATAGTGGGTTATTTAAGATAGCTAAACGGATAATGTCCACTTACCTTACTGTACTAAATTGGGATAAGAGGGTGTTATAAATTCAACCATTTATTGATATGTATTCAATTGTTTTGATGTGAATACAACATGCATATATGTAAATGAATAATTGAATTAGTCTATAAATGATATGGGTAGACTGAATTTATATAAGAATTTCTCCTATATTAATTATAAATTATATAAAATATATACATTTATTAAGTATATCAGTTATATTTTTTTATTAATATAATTTAGATTATTATATAAATTTAATGTAATACAATTATATAATCTACATTGTATGGAATGCATATAATAATATTTAAAATTTTAAATTATTATATATATAAACTCATAAGTATAGAATATAAATATATATTTATTAGTATATTAATTACAAAGTATAGATATTCAAGTTAGTGACTATTTTACTTTAAAGTATATATAATTGTAATGTTTTCACTAATTATAAAGTTTATAAACTAATAAATTTTAAGTATATCGATTATATATATGTTTTATTTAATAATATAATATAAATTAGCATTTAAGTTTAAATAATACAATTATTTTAACAAAAATTGTATAATATAATTAGATAAATAATACATTAGATTCATTTATCACATAATTATGTTATACTTATTATAAATTAGGTTATTTAATAACAAATTGCACTTAAATTTGATTTAACAAATAATTAATATAATTTAGATATAATATATAATACAATTAAAATCAATTATAAATACTAAAAATATAATTAGTAAAAAAAATCATTGTAAAAAATGAAAACTAGTAATATATTACAAATAATTCTTATTTACATATTAATAATAAATATAGTTCATTGATTTGTTAGTGAACTTATTTTAGATTTATATAAAGTTTATAGATTTAGGTTTCTATATCACCATCATAAGTTTTTAGTATATAAAATTATTTTTAATATATAAAATTTTCAATTATTTGAAGTCATTATTATTATAAATTTCATATTAATTTTGTTAAATAATTAATAAATTTAATTATAACTTAATTTAATTAATTAAAATATATATACTTACAAATTTAAGTGGTATTATATTTATATAGTAAAAATAATGTTACACATAATTTATTTAATTCTTATTAATCATTATATATACTAAATTTTAAACATTTAGATGTCGGTTCTTTCGGTACAATTCGGTTCCAAAATAGTTCAATATAATTCAATACAATTATTGGTCCGGATATTACTAAATGATCCAGATTCGTCAAAGTTTAACTCAACGGTACAGTTCAATTCGGTTCTAGTAAAAAAAGTCAACAGTATAGTTCGGTTCATAATTTTTTTTCTTTGGTTCAGTTTGAAAAGATCTAGGATCTGCGTACAACTCTACTACCATTGTCAATGTTTGGTTAGAGAAAAATCAATAAAGAATGAAAATTAAATGATTCTAGGTAAGAGAATTGTTGGGTTATTGGTATAGGCTATCAATGTGGGCTTGACTAAATCCAAGACTCATGTAGTATATAAATTGTAGTTTTTACATTTAAAAAAAAAAACTACCTCTTCCATTGCAGTTTTTTGGGCAGAATGTGAAAACAAGAGTAGATAACTTCTCTTTATTGTTTTGTTGTTTCTCTGCAAAAACTCAATATTCCCAAGACATCAAGTGATCTCAAAGGTGTTCAAGCTGTGAAAATATTTCGAATTCTAGTAATCGGTCTGCCCGAAGCATTAAAAATGCAGTATTTTACTCTTCAACAAATAAGTATCCGCTGCAATATGAAATATTACAAGAATTACCCATTCCCCTATTCTCACTAGTCAATCAAATCCAATTTTCCTAAGGTGATATTTGGTAGATCAAAAAAAATAAGAAATAGAATCATATTCCTAAGTTGTTGGTTAGAGATTCTAATATTTCTCTTTGGTATATTATATAGTAGGAAATGGAATCCAACTTTTATGTTTGGTATGATTCCATAAATAAGTGTAATAAAATTTAAAATTAATTATTTTCATAATTACTCCTATTTTTAATAATTATATATTTTGTAATTATTTTTTAACTTTATATTTTATGTTTTATTCTTTTTTAACCATTTTTGCACATATATGTTATAAAATTTGTTAAGATTATCATTGATATTAGTTAAATTTTATAATAATTTTAAAAAATACTACATATAATAATTTTAAAAATTTTTTATTTTATATAAAAATATAATTTTAAATTATCATATTTGTTCGGTATTGTGGGAATGAGCTGCCCATGTGGGCTTGACCTAGCCTAAGGCCCAAATTGGATTATTACAAAAGGAGTGAGTTATTTTTTTGAAAATAACTTCTCCATTAGAAGTTATTGAATGTAACTTCCATCTCTCCATCTCTCTGAAATTTTTTCTGGTGATTTTCTTTTCTCTCAAGTTCATATAAGAGAATCAAGGGTATTCGTATTGTGGATTATGCTCTAGATTCTAGTAATATGTGTTTCTGAAGCATTGAAGATACGAAATTCACGCTTCAACAAGTTTTCGTTGCCAATCTTGATTTACATTGGTATTAGAGCTTGAAATCGTGTTTTTGTACTTGAATTTGTGATTAGAATGTTGATTATGCTATAATCCAAGAAAATTCACAAAAAAATCCAAAATTTCTTCAAATGTTTGAGGGAGATTTTTTCTGTTTCATGGTGCAAATTTAGTATGGTTGGAAGTATTTTTGCATATTTTTTTATGAATGATTGAATTTATACGAATTTTTGAAGTTTGAAGTCCCAATCCATAGAAAACCATTGAAAACACTGGAAAAACTCATAACGACCATTGGAGATGGCTCATGTAGTACATGTACCGCCACAAGAGCGTGGATAGCGGTTAAGGTAGAAAACTGCCATGCCACGTGGCAATCATTCATTAGTGGGATGGTTTCTGCTAAGAAATCGTTTGACACGTGCCGCACAGGGAATGGTGTGAATGGAGCTCTCTTGCTGAGCTGGCACCGATGTGTATGCTAGCATAGAGCATTGACGGGGTAGATGAAGACATATGGTGACTTGTCATTGGTCCATGTTGTTTATGTTTGATGATGTGGCAAGCCACGTGTCACATGGTCGACATGTGGCTCTCTCTGATAGGTCCACGTGGCGTATTTGCTGATGTGGGAGTCAACGAAGGTCAACCGATGCATGGTAGCATGTGACTTCTCCTAGTGGCATATGGATGCATGTGAGAAGTCTCTCTTCGGCGCGTGCGATGTCTATTTTCGGTGAATTTTTTTTAAATTGCTCAAAATTTAATTTTCTATTTAATTAGCATTTTTCCAAAATTTTTAGAGCACATTTTGAAGTGTTTTTGTATTAAAAAGTGTGAAACATGAAAATTAATTTTATATATCTGATGGATATTAGTGACAAATAAATATGTCATTGTATGATTAGTAGTAGCATTGTAGTTTTGCTCCTAATATGTGATATGTATATTTTATATTGAATGTTTAAAATAATAAGCATGTTGAATTGTTTTATTGAAGAAAATGCATGTTTTAAATTGTTTTATTGTATCAAGTTGTATACATGTGATATTGTGGGAAATAGTATGTTGGTAAATTTATTGATCTCATATAATATAATCATTGGCACATGTTTAAATTAAATGAATGATAACTTGATTATATTAGTGGGAATTGATTGGCCTGTGTAACAATACTTTTATTTATATTGCTTGTGTTAGGTTATTATGGATTAATTTAAGACACGTGACACAAATTTTTTTTTTTTGTAGTAAGAATTGTGTTAAATCTGTTTGTGATCATTGTTCTAAATAGCTGATATGGCTGCAACGAAAAGCATAGTTGCTGACTTAAATTAGAGAGATAAGCTGAATGATAATAATTATGATATTTGGCATCACAAAATTTAGTATCTCCTACAAGAGCAAGTTTTGCTGGAAACTATCACACAATCAATGGTTGAGCTTGAGTATGGAAGTACTGCTTAACATAGGCGAGATATGGAGGCATATCAGGCCTATAAGCGCAAAGATAGAGTTGCTCGCATATTGATGTTGAGCAGCATGAGAACTAACTTGATGCTACGCTTTGCAAAGCACCACTCAACCCAAGCAGTTTGGGATGCTGTTAAGATCCAATTCGGTGGAACCTCAACCACTATATTGCGTTATTTGACTTTAAAATTTGATGCCTATAAGAAAAATTATAATAACACAATGAGGCAGCACCTAACTATCACATCCAACATGATAAGTGAACTGAAGGCTACTGGCCATGAGTTGACTGATGAACAACAGGTCCAAGTTATTATACACTCTCTTCTAAATGCCTGGAAATACATGCGTGTCAACCTTACCCATGATGATAATATCATGATATTTGATGATGTTGCCCGACATATTGAGCTTGAGGAGGATCGCATTTTCGCTAATAAGCCCGAAAGAGAGGCTTATATGACTTATTCCAAAAGAGCTTCAGACTCTAGTCTAAATAATGGTAAAGGCAATAAGAAAGGCAAGGGAGGCAATGAAACCAATTTTAGCGAAAAAAATGCAAGCGCGGTAGTTGCGGCGGCAAGAAAGGCAAAAATATGAATTGCTTCAATCATGAGAAGCCTGGTCACTTTGCTCGTGATTGCACTGAGCCAAAGGTATTGTATGATCAAATTTATCCCTTTGATTTATATGTTAGCAATTGTTTAAACTGGCTGAAACTGTTCTTAATTGGACAGACTATATAGCAAGGGACTGATACGCCTTTATAAAATTTCGTTAGATTCCAAAGGGGATTCAAACTGATGTTGCGGGGAGGCCGCATTCTTAATCTCCATGACGAGTTTACTCTGAAGTTCGATGAAATTTAATGGTTGTTATTGTTTTTTTCTAGGACTTAGTTTTAAAATTGTACTTGATATGGTTGTGTGTAATTACTTTTGGACGATGTTAATTATGGCTCTGGATATTTATTAATTGGTTTTATGGTGTTGGAAACTATTTTATAGATATGGATATGAATCAATTTGTATTTGTTGCTTGCAGTTTCCAGTAATAGTTTATTAAATGATGATATTAAGTGGCATGCTAGATTATGACATATTGGGCAAAATTGCTCAAAAAGATTAGCAAAAGTTGATCTTTTAGGTTCTGTTGAGAATATGGATTTGCCTGTTTTGTGAGCACTATCGAGCTAGAAAAACAACATGATTACCATTTAGCAAAGTGAAGAAAACCGTATTTCCTTTATAGCTTATTCATTATAATATTTGTAATCCAATAAATGTGAGAACAAGAAATGACGCTCACTATTTTATCACATTTATAGATAATTTCCACCAGATACAGTCACATTTTATTTATTCTTCCATAAGTTTGAAGCATTAGACTATTTCATACGTTATAGTAGAATGGTTGAGAATCAATTATAATATGATACGAATCAAAATCAAAATATATAATAATATATTTGTTTGTCTTAAACCACGTAATTTCAAAATTTTAGAAAATAATTAATAGTTTAAAATTAGAATATATAATATATTTGTTTGTCTTAAATTTTGTTTTAAATTAGATTATATGCTTTATTGCTATTTTGATCTTTGAAAGATCCAAACCTCTAGTCTCTTTAATGTTTTGAATGAAAAAAAAATAGAAAATGGATTCTAAATGTAACACCTTATACCTATGGATATCACTTATACTTATATCATGTTGTCGTATATTGCATATAATGGAACATAGTCCTATTTATAATGAGGGATAAATTTTTTTTTTTAATCATATAACATTATCACTTTGCAGCATTTG
>CATIWF010042782.1:0-10371 GCA_949630135.1 Balakata baccata
ATTCGTGCACCCACACATTGGCCTATCCCGGACCATGGATTTGTACCACTCTGCGCTTGATCGCACGAGAGAGAGCATTTCATGTTACTTTCTTACCCATGTAAGAATTTATCTTAACATATAAACACAAGTTCAACTTCACATATTAGTGATGTGGGACAAAACTCTCACTTTCACTTTTTCTCTTTTTATCTCTTTAGCAATGAGCTTACTTTAAGCTTCAATTTCTATTCACACATTCTCCATTTTGAGCATATGAATACATTAATTCATAGTTCTCATGTCAAGGAATACATATCCAGGTCTTTCTTCCAAAATCGAGTTGTGGGACCTACCGAATTATCCTCTCAAAATGGCTAAGAATTACAATTTTTCCAACAATCCCCCACATGAATAAAATTGGGCGAAAAAGTAAGACAAACAAAGCCTTACCATGTGATAGAGTTTGACAACTGAAACCTGTATAGGATAGGTAGGTGTTACCCTTTGAACATTCCCTTATGAAAGTATATTTAATTTACCAATTGTCTAGTTAACATGATGTCATTGAACTGTTCAATTTTCTCTAGTAAATATGATACACTCCACATAGGAATCTTTCTTGACAAAATTCAGTTCTCATTGTTATGTTCATTTTGGCCCTGAACATCTACCTAGTTCTGCAAGAGTTTTTAGAGAATTGAATTTTAACACCTTCTTTTTTGAAGCGACCCCACTTCACTCTCACATAGGTGATACCTTATATAAATGTATTATTAAAAGCATAGCTTAACCTCATTTCTAATCTTCACTAGTATATCTCCTACAGTGATCTTTCCACGTTTTTACAATTAGGTTGTCCCATTGAACTTAGATCTTGGGATCTCCAGTCAACTAGGTTGGGTTTTCCTTTGTATTAACTTATTATACTCTTACGAGTTTAAGTCTCATTTCTCTTGATAATTTATCAACTTGCTCTCAACTTAACCCTTTGGTTAGTGGATCCACAATATTATCCTTTGATTTTATATAATCAACAGCGATAACCCCTATTGAGAGCAGTTGTCTAATGGTATTATGTCTACGACGAATATGTCTAGACTTACCATTATACATGTTACTCTGTGCACTTCTAATTGCAGATTGACTATCACAATATATGTATATTGGTGGCATGGGACTTTCCCATTTTGGAATATCTTCTAAGAAATGGCGTAGTCTTTTAGTTTCTTCAGCACATTTGTCTAATGCAATAAATTCATATTTCATCGTGGATCTGACTATAACAGTTTGTTTAGAAGATTTCCAAGTCACAACTGCACTAGCTAGTGTAAATACATAACCACTAGTGGATTTTGAATCTTTTATATCAGAAATCCAACTGTAACCTTTTAGTACAGCTGGATATCTAGTATAATGCAGTCTATAGTTACGAGTATACCTTAAGTACCTAAGTACTTTTACAATTCATTTCCAGTGATCTAGCCCTAGATTACTCGTATATCGACTTAATTTACTTACTGCATAAGCAATATCTGGTCTTGTACAATTCATTAAGTACATAAGACTGCCAATCACACAGTCATATTCTACTTGAGACACTTTCTCCTCTATTCTTTGATAGATGGAGACTCAAGTCCAATGGGGTTCTAGCAATATTGGTATCATTTTTATTGAATTTACCAAATATTTTTTCAACATAATGAGTTTGACTCAAGGTTAACCCATCTGATCTTCTAGTAATTTTAATTCATAGAATCATATCTATTAGTCCCATATCTTTCATATCAAACTTTGAATTGAACAAATTCTTGGTTGACTTGACCATCTTGTCATTACTTCCAACAATGAGTATGTCATCAATATATAAACATAATATGACATAATTATCACTCGTGCTTGTGACATAAATACTTTTATCACATTCATTGATTTTGAAACCACTAAATAGCATAACACTATCAAATTTCTTATGTCATTGCTTAGGTGCTTGCTTCAAACTATATAGTGATTTAACCAATCTACATACTTTCTTTTCTTGTCCTAGGAGAATGAACCCTTCAGGTTGTATCATGTAGATCTCTTCATCTAAATCTCCATTTAGAAAAGCAGTTTTTACATTCATTTGATGTATTTCAAGATTGTGCAATGCAGCAATCGCTATAATCATTCTTATATAATTGATCCTGGTTACAGGGGAATAAGTATCAAAATAATCTAAGCCTTTCTTTTATCTATAACCTTTAATCATAAGCCTAGCTTTATACTTATCAATTGAATTATCTGCCTTTATTTTCCTTTTGAAAATCCACTTGGATCCTAATGGTTTACATTCTGGAGGTAAATCCACTAATTTCCAAGTATGATTCTGCAAAATGGAATCAACCTCACTTTTAATAGCCTATTTCCATGAAAGATCTTTTGAAGAATTTATAGCCTCATTATAAGTTTGAGGTTCTTCCTCTAGTAAGTAGGTCAAAAAATCTGGTCCAAAAGATTTTTCTGTCCTTACTCTTTTACTATGCTTGACCTCTATCTCAATAGGTTCATCCTCTAAACCAAGTTCTTCATTATGAACTTGATCTTAACTATTTTCAATAATAGCCTCAAGAGGTCGCTTGGATGAATTCGCCTCTTCCAAAATCTTACAAGGAAATATGAGTTCAAAGAATGACACATTCTTTGATTCTATAATCGTGTTCTTATTAATATCCAGAATTTTTGATTTATACACAAGAAACTGATAAGCACTACTATTATGTGCATAACCAATAAAAATGCAATCAACTGATTTTGACCCTATTTTCACTTTCTTTGGTATAGGCACAACCACTTTAGCAAGACACCCCCGTACCCGTAAGTATTTATAGGATGGTTTTCTCCCTTTGCATAATTCATAGGGAGTTTTGTCATGCTTACTACGAGATACCTTATTTAAAAGGTAATTAGCCGACAATATGGCTTCCTCCCACATGTTTTGCAGTAACTTAGAATTTATCAGCATTGCATTCATCATTTCTTTCAAGGTACAATTTTTCTTTTTAGTCACATCATTAGATTATGGTGAATACGGTGCCGTGGTCTCATGTATAATTCCATATTGTGCATAGAATTCACCAAATGGTATCACATATTTACCATCACGGTCACTTCTTAAAATCTTAATTTTTCTATTGAGTTGATTTTCAACTTCAATTTTATGGAGTTTAAATTTCTCTATAGTCTCATCTTTGCTTTTAAGCAAATACACATAACAATATTTTGTGCAATCATCTACAAATGTGATAAAATATTTGTTTCCACCTCTTATTTGAACAAATTTTAAATCACATACATTATTGTGGATTAAATTAAGTGGTCTACTTTCTCTTTCAATATTTTAAAAAGATGATCTAGTTAGTTTTGCCTCAACACAAATTTCACATTTATGTTTTATATCAATGTGGAAATTAGGTATGTGGTCCAAGTTAATTAACATTCTCAAAGTATTATAATTAACATGTCCTAGTCTACTATGACATAAACTGGAAGACTCAAACAAATAAGTAGAATAGGTACTTTCATTAATACTTTTAATAATAATTACATTGAGCTTAAAAAGCCTATCAATAGCATACCCTCTACCCACATACATTCTACTCTTGGACAAAATAACTTTGTCTTATTCAAAAACCATTTTGAACTCATGATTGTTCAACAATGAACATGACACCAAATTCTTGCGAATATCAGGCACATACAAAACATTGTTTAGAGTCAGCTTCTTATCAGAAGTCATCTTTAGCACCACTTGTCCTTCACCAAGAACTTCAGAAGTGGCAAAATTGCCCATAAACAGTTTTTCCCCACTCTTCGGCTTGAAGGTAAAGAACATCTCAAGATTTGAGCATATGTGCCTTATGGCATCGGTGTCAATCCACCATTCTTTTGGGTTAGACCCAACCATGTTCACTTCTGATATCACAGCAGCAAGATTAATATCAGAAACCTCTTGAGTAATATTTTGCAAGAGATTAGCTTCATTGTTCCTTTTCTTCTTTAGGAGCTTACAATTAGAAGCCTTATGACACATCTTGTCACAATTAAAGCATTTGCCTAGGAATTTCTTTTTAAAAACTCCACCTTTGGGACACATTTTAGGTTCCTTGAATTTCTTATTTTTGGTATTTTGTCTATGTTCAATAATATTTACCTTAGCCTCAGAAGAATTCAACCCCCTCCTTTCTGAGCCTCTATTGTCTTCTTCAACTAGAAGTCTAACAATTGGCTCCTCAATATTCATTTCCTTTCGCTTGTGCTTAAGGTAATTTTTGAAATCCTTCCAGCTATGGGGTAATTTTTCAATCATAGCAGCCACTTGGAAAGTTTCACTCAAGTTCATTCCTTCAGCATGAATATCATGAAGAATAACTTAAAGCTCTTGAACTTGACTTACTACAGTCTTGGAATCCACCATTTTATAGTCTAAGAAACATCCCACTATAAATTTCTTGGCGTCGGCATCCTTAGATTTATATTTCCGGTCCAATGATTCCCACAACTATTTTACAGTCTTGATTCCACTATAAACATTGTATAATGAATCATGCAGCCCATTCATGACATAATTCCTACACAATAAGTCGGAATGATGCCAACTGTCATAGGTCATCCTTGTTTGGACATCTTGCTCATCCTCTTTAAGAGTAGAAGCATCCTCAACTAAGAATCGTGCAAGATTCAAGAAAGTTAGGTAAAACAACATTTTCTGCTACCACCTTTTGAAATTCAATCCATTGAATTTTTCTAGTTTCTCTCCATGGTTCATAAGTACCGTTACAGGCACAACCAGAGAGACAACCCGAGCAACAGAAACTAATGGCTGGGATCCATCCTGAACATTGGTAGCAACTACTGTGTTCTCCATTTCTCTGAAACAACAAACAAATTATATTAATTTCAAGAATTAATAAATCTAAATAAAAAATTAACAAACACGAAAATTTGTCTTAAGATTGTTATGAGAACAACAACAATAAAAGGAGAATTATTAATTTAATATTCAAAACAAGTGAAATGGAAAAACTATCTGAGGCCTGTATTCCACACAGTTTCCTTAAGACAAATTCACTTCCTACACTGGTGTTAAAGATAACCGACATTTGTCTCCCAGGATACAATAGATTCCAAGTAGTTGTTGAACACATAACTCCTACTTACAGTGAACTTTGAACTTGTCACACTCTCTATCATTTGAGAAGAAGAAGAAAAGAAAGAAAGAAACTCTTCAACAATAATCAAAGTAAACTCTCCTAAAAAACTCTTTAAAATTCAAGCCAAAACCACTTATTTATACTAGATTGAGGATACATGGGATTAATTGTGGTCAATTTCCTTTAAAGGCTGCCAATAATGCTTTTGTAACTCTCAAATAATGGTGAAATTAATCTTTGAAACATTAGAAATTGAAATTCCAAAATTTCCTTTAAAGACTACCGATGATGTCTTTGTAACTCTCAAATAATGGTGAAATTAATTTTTGAAACATTAGAAATTGAAATTCCAAAAGACATGAAGCTCAAAAGACTATTCTAGAACAAAATCCACACGAGCGTTGCCTTGCATACATTGCAGGCACAACAACACGACCGTATGGATCCACACGGACGTGGCAGACTGCCAATCGTGTGGATCAACATGGGAGTGTTGCTAAATTTTTCCGAAAATAAAAAATAATTTGTAAAAATTGGACTTGTTTAGGACCATGAGATTTTGGGCCAACATTCGTGCATCCACGCATTGGCCTATCTCGAGCCATGGATTTACACTACCTCTGCGCCTGAGCGCGCAAGAGAGAGCCTTCCATTTTACTTTTCTTACCCATGTAAAAATTCATCTCTATATATAAACACAAGTCCAGCTTCAAATTTTAGTGATGTGGGACAAACTCCCACTTCACTTTTCACCTTTAAATCTCTTTACTAAGGAGCTTACTTTGACTTTCAATTTCTATTCACACATTCTCCATTTTGAGCATATGAATATATTAATTCATAGTTCTCATGTCAAGGAACATATATCTAGGTCTTTTTTCCAAAACTAAGTTATGGGACCCACCCAAATTATCCTCTCAAAATGGCTCATAATCACAATTTTTCCAACAAAATTCACCTTTAGGACAACCTTTTAAGCAAAAATCATTACATCTATCACCTTTTCCTGTGATGCAAAATCCAAACTCATAATCATCATAGCAGCATTTTGCATAATGAGATTTTTTGCTTATTACCTTATCACAATTTGCTCACCCCATCATCATTACTACTATCATAACAAAGTATAAAACTTCATTCTGCATGACATTCTTCTTAATCACAAAACAATTATCTTCTGATGATGAAAAACAAAACAGGTCGATGGTATGAATTTACTCTTTCTATATTATATTCATAAAGAGAGTGAAGAAAATTGATAAATAGGAAACAAAATCTTCATAATAATGAGTATCCAATGATATCTTGCCTTTGTAGATTTACATACTAAATATAAGATTTGCAAGTTGCTATTTATTATCAAAATCCGATCAAACTAAAAGGTTCAAATTAAACCAAATTAAATTAAATTAAAGAAACTGATATTTAAATATTTATTTTATTTTTCATAAATTTATTATCGTTTTTTTAATTGTTATAATAAAAATGGAAGCATGTTAACAAAATTTTTGCTATAGAAGATTATCCTCTCATTGCATGGGTGATTTTTTGTTTTCTCGTGTTGGAGTCGTCCTTTTAAAAGATGGTTCGATATTTTCTCATAACTGATAGTTGGAGTGAAAACTAAGATGATGGTATGAATTTACTCTTTTTATATGATATTTATATGGGATAAGACATAATGCGCCTTTATATTTGTCTCGTTTCGTCGTTCAACCTTCTAAAATTTTACTTGTCTAAATTGCCTTCTAAATTCTAATTTTGATCCACATTGCTAGAATTTAAAAAAATATATATATAACTTTCCACTCTCCAATGTTGACTCATCAACATGTCGTATCAACATTGTTGCTTTGTCACATTACCAACATGTTATCATACTATGTCAACATTGGGGATGAGAAGTTATATCTTTTTTAAAATGCAAAGGATGAGAAGGTACATGTATTTAAAATGCAAAGAGACAATGAGAATTAAAAATTGAATTCAAAGGAAAAACTGGACAAAAAATATTTTAGTTGGTTAAATGGTAAAACGAGACAAATACAAGGAGCGTGTGCATCCACATGTACAAATTCCACTTTCATGATCAACTCTCATTCACTTTGCAGAGTTAATTGTATCCGCAGTTACAGAACTTTCTATTATTTGCCCTAAAATCACAAAAAAAAAAATTTATAATAATGAAATCACTAAACTTTGAAATTAATTGCACAAAAGTCATAATCGGCTATTTTGCAGTGTTGGCTGTTGGGTAGGATTTCTAGTGAGTGATTGGATCCTAAAATTTCATCATACATCAAGTTCATATGTCAATCTTAGTATATTAAAATTTTAATAAATAACTCTTATTCTATGCATCTCATGCATCATCCAATATATTTTCTTGGCTCCTAGTACTTTATACCTAAAGTTCATATGTCATTCTTGGCCTATTATATATAGTTAAGTTCAACCCACTATTCAGTAAATGTATATATGTTTCATTAATTCTCTCAAATTCATAAGCTTTTATTAAGAATTAATAAACATATATATATATATACACACACACACACACAACATCTCATAATTAACAAAATTATTAAAATATTTCTTATGAATTTATATTATCCCTATACTTTCATAGCCAATAATATAATCATAAAATTTTTATAATTTTGCATAGTGGAGAGCCATGATATTATTTCATAAATTATATCATATGTCAACTTAATTTTAATTGGAAGATTTTATCTTTAATTATTAGGTCTCACTTTTCACATGCATTTATTTTCTGCATATATATATATCTCATACATACATACATTAAAGCAAGTAAATAAACTCAAATGATCATGAACTATCTATAGGCTCAATCCTAGCTACAAGGATTGGGTTGAGTCTGGAATAATTCTATTTACTAAAAAAAATTAAAATCTTTTCTCTTCAAGCTCTCATTGGCTCCTTGAAAAAATTTTAGACCTCCATAATCTTTTTCTTCTCTAAATTATGTTAATTATCCTTGGTATACCAAGGCGAGATTACAAAAAATAAAACTCGCAGACCCAAATTTTAAATAAATAAAATTACAACCCAAAATTGAAATCCAATCATATTGATTTTCCTAAATCCATGATCATCTTACATGCCCAATTACAATAAATAAATAATCAAATTACATAGATCCATTTTGGCTTTTTAATTTAATTGAAACTCTTTCAATTAAATTATTTTAAATTTAAACTCCTTTAAATTTAAAATTTCTCTTGAAATCTTATTTCAAATGATGTGAATTGATTGAAATTTATCAAATTTAATTTTATGTAACATTTACATAAAATAAAAATAAAAATATATAGTTCTTTCTATTTCACTAATCACATACCGTTTATGCACTGTTCACAAATACTGTTTGGCACAATACTATTCATGAATACTGTTCACAGATACTGTTTATCATTTTTATTTTATTTCGTAAAATAAAATATTTCATGAACATAACGCATTCTCAATGCAATATAACCAAATTTGCGATTGAAAGCCAAAAAATTGAATTTTTTTTTTAATTGCCCAAAATGGATCAAACATCATTCCTGTGAAAATAGTGTGGCTCTAATAGCACTGTTAACAAAAACATATAAACACAGCAGAATAAAATTATAATCATTCAAATTTTAGGATTTGAAAATTAAATAAACAATATTTCACAACTATTGTAAAATAATAGATTGAGAATTACCTCTTATAGCCCAGAAATCCAATCGATATTGATTTTTTCAAGTATAGAATCTCTAGTCTATACATACCAAAAAATAGGAACAACAATAGAAAACTATTTTCTTAAAATTTGATTAAAACCTTTTCAATTTTTGTAATTTTAAAAAATACATCTTTTTGTATTTTCTAATAGATAATAATAAATATATAAATAAAAATTCATATTATTTTTTCCAAAAGATAATATATATTATTTCAAATAAGAAATATAATATAATTAAATCTTTTATAATAAGTTGAGATAAGTCAAAACTCTTTTAAAACTTAATCTCTAAAATTAATTATAGGACATTTACTTACAAAATCTATCTTCATAATAATGAATCATATCATAACATAATTAAATTATATATATATATATAATTTATTAGATTAGATTTGACTTGATTTTCTTTGATTTCAAATTTAAAGTATATATATATAATTTATTAGATTAGATTTGGCTTGATTTTCTTTATTTCAAATTTAAAGTATATATATATATATATAATTTATTAGATTAGATTTGACTTGATTTTCTTTGATTTTAAATTTAAAACAGGTCATATTTTAACGCTCCTCATTGGCTCAGATGTTGTAAATGCAACTTTTTTTTTTTTAGCATAACTTTGTTATAAACAATGACATAATCATATTACGAGGCATAGACATAATTCTAAAAAAAATACAAGAAATTGAGAAAAAAAAGTTGGAAGTTGAAATTATTTTAATTAACACAATACACAGTTGATAAAACACTTCTTCCTATATATATATATATATATCATATTCGAAAGGAGGAAATACAGGATGAGAATGAAGAAAAATTATTTATTTTTGATTTACAACTGGAGAAGGGAATTGAACTTGAATTTTAACTCAAGTCGATTGATAAACCTAGTTATCACCATACTATAATTCAAACAATAATTATTCTAATAACAAATCCTATTCAGAATTTGTGTTTTATGTTTTATCGAATACTACTCCATGCATCATAGTAAAAATAAGGTTGTTGGATATGTTTCCAACAATAAATTAACAAGTACAATGGCAATAGTTTTGTTTTTTAGCTGGCTTGCATGTTCCTCCTTTAGGACAACCAATAGTATTTAAGCAATAACTATTGCATTTTGGATCATCAACTTCGGGTGTGCAATTCCCAAGCCCCTCGTGATCAGTGCAGCATTTTTTGTCATCAGGAATTTGGCTATCTCCACACATCATCAGCATCATCATCACAGCTATGATAATGCAGCACACAGTCTTCATCTGGGCCATACTTCTTCACCTCTGCTTACTGTTAGAGCAAATAAACAACGAAATAAAATAACGATCTTTTTTTAAGAGATTATGGTTTAAATTTACTCTTCCTTTGGCTTCATTTATATAGAGTGATTTTAATTGAAAATTAGGAAATAAAATTAAAACCTCACTAATTTTGCTAATCAAACCCTAGAAT
>CATIWF010042816.1:0-46524 GCA_949630135.1 Balakata baccata
GCTGAAGAATGGGGAATTGCAACCAATGGGATTTCAGATAGTTAATATTGTTGAAGAAGGTGTAAAAGAAATTGGGTTTTGGACAAGAAGAAATGGACTGTCAAAAACAAGAAAGAATATGAATAATTCAAATCCAAATTCAAACGAAGGTCTTAATTTTGGTACAATTAGATGGCCTGGGAAGTCTAATGCAATACCCAAGTCATGGAAGATGTCGACTTCCAGTGGGAAAAAATTGAGAATAGGAGTTCCCATTAGATCAGGTTTCCCAGAGCTGGTGGAGATGGAAGTTGATCCACAAACAAATGAAACAACTCTTACTGGCTTTTGCATTGATGTGTTTCAGACAGCTGCTCATATGCTGCCTTATTCTCTGGCATATGACCTAATTCCTATCAACTTTAATGATGGACAACTAAGAAACTATGACGATGTTATACAACAAGTCTATCACCAGGTATATATTTCTATTAATAAGCTTTAACTTAGTAGTATCCATCTGGTTATTAGGATTCTGAGGTTTCAAATTTGAATTTTTAGTCGGATCTTTTGTACCAAAACATATGTGCTAAGTATTTCTTTTTTAACTAAAGTACAAGAATAAACCTATGTGTTTTGTGTGCTTTTCAAATGCATGATTTTATTATAAATAGGTAAAAGCTCGTATATATTTTTCTTCTTCTTTTCCCATGTTTTCCCTGTGTGAGAATAAAACAGAAATTTGATGCGGCGGTGGGTGACATTACAATCACAGCAAATAGAATGTGGTATGTGGATTTCAGTATTCCTTTCACAGATCTTGGTACAGCCATTATACTGCTTGATACGTCTGTGAAGACTAGGAGCTTGTGGATCTTCTTGAAGCCTTTTACAGTAGATCTTTGGGTAGTTGGAGCTGCTTTCTTCATTTTGACAGGCTTTATGGTCTGGCTCATCGATCATGGGCTTCACAAAGATTTCAAAAATAATCCACTTCAACAACTAGGTTTCATCTTCTACCACTCCTTCTGCACCCTTGTTTTTGGGCAATGTAAGCCGTTTGTCTCTTAAAGTTTAGTTTATCAACTTTACAAAATTTGAACTAATTTAGGTTTTTTTTTGTCCCTTAAAATTTAGTTGATCAACTTTACAAAATTTATTTTCTTTGATGGAATGTTCAAATTTGAACTAATTTAGGTTTTTTTTTTTTTTTGAAACACCTGGCTTCTATCAATAATAATGAATGAGATAATGAAATTAGCAACTCTTCAATTAGTGTCCTTTTTTTTTTTTAATCAATTACAAGTTGAGGAAAAGGGACGGTAGGACTCGAACCTGAATTATTTGGAAGACTAGTCTTCAACCAACTGCTCACAAATGATTCCCTCAATTAGTTTCTATTTAAGAAATATTTACCATCTAATCAGTGATAATTAGTTGAATAAACTTTTAATTAAGTTAGAATAATTCAAAATTGATAGTTAAGGAGTCAGATGAAGTACAAAAATTATTAATCAAAATAGTTTACGGACACTAAAATACTTCTTTTTCCAAATAACTGTTAACGAATAATTGAAGTTCTAATTAAGGCTCTTAGGGGTAGAAATTTCAGATAATAAATTATTAACAGCAATACAATTGATGCAGGGGAAAAATTAAAGAGCGGCTTGTCCAAGTTTGTGGTGGTAGTATGGTTGTTTGTGGCGTTTATATTGACATCAAGTTACACAGCTAGCTTGAGCTCATTATTAACACTCGATCAAATTCAAAAGTTACCACAAGAAGGTTCAGTTGCCATTCCTGGCAGTTTTCCTGCGAAAAATGCATTTAACAAGTCTGATTTAGGAGCAGCAACATTAAAACCTCTTGCAACTGTTGCGGAATATTACAATGCTCTTAAAGAGAGAAGCAAAAATAATAGTATTTCAGGACTCATTGATGAAATCACTTACGTAAAACTTTTTGTCGCTAAATATCACCGTCGCTACATCATGATCCCCTCCTCGTTTCAATCCACCAATGGTTTTGGCTTTGTAAGTTAACTTCCCTTTAACCTACTAATTAACATTTTATCTTTACATGTTATATAAGTCATTTTATCTTAAACATTTTGGTAGGCCTTTCCTAAAGGAACACAGTTAGCTGCAGACTTTTCGGCAGCTATAGCAAAGCTGAGAGAGGATGGAAAACTTGACTTAATGGAGCGAAAATGGTTTCAAAATCATGAAGCTTTCAAGAGCCAAGACCCTCAACCAGAAGCTAATCTTCTCAATTTTCACAGCTTTCGAGGCCTTTTCCTTGTAACAGGCTGCTCATCAATAATTGCTTTGTCTATATGCTTTTTGTTCACAGTGAAGAGATCAAGGGCTGAAGAGAGATCAAGAGTTGATATTCAAACTATTTAACTACCTATGCA
This sequence comes from Balakata baccata, assembly GCA_949630135.1. Classification (NCBI taxonomy): domain Eukaryota; kingdom Viridiplantae; phylum Streptophyta; class Magnoliopsida; order Malpighiales; family Euphorbiaceae; genus Balakata; species Balakata baccata. Next base: position 2,396 of record CATIWF010042816.1, read on the forward strand.
TAACAATAGCTTCTCTAGCCATTTGTCTGAAGAAAGCTTGATGAAAGAGAATGGGTTGCTGACTTGATACGCCCATGGAAACAAGATTGGGAGGAAGAATACAGATGCATATATATTGACTTTCAGAAAATCTTAAGGTTACCTGTGTTTTGTTTGGCATTTGAGGTTCAAATGCTTTGCACCCTGTAGTGGTTATTGTAAAAAATAGCTTCAAAATGCTGATAGCTTTAAGATGATAATGACTAGGATGAGTTATGACAATGAAAAGTGTACGGACTTTTTTTTGGTATAAGGAATCTGACAGAAGATTCTAACTAAATACCTCACAGGTCTGGTCACTAGACTAATACCATTAAACTAAAAATGTGATAAAGTATGGACTTTGCCGCAATGTATAGAGACCTAAAACCAGAAGTCTATAAATGCAAAAAAGCAAATATTAATTAAACCATTGATTTCGATCCAAGATACGCACTGTTTATGGTTTGTTAATTTTTTAATTTGAAGTTTCATAATTTATGATTTTTATGAGTGAGGAAAATAGCTTGTTTTATAGTATTTTGGATTCATTTTATAGCTTATTTTGTTGTAATTAGAACAAAAAATGGCTTTTCTTTATTGGTTGAAAGCCAAAATAATGGTTAACCTAATCATTATTAGCAGTGAACAGGTTTTAGTGATAAAAGTTTAGGTTTGAATTTTCAATTAAAATTGAATTCAAAGAAATTATTAAACTATATTGTCCTTGGAAAGGTTAACAAATCCATGAACAACCCAGGAGTCATGCATCAATACGAAACTATTTCAGACCAAATTCACAAACATATAGTAAAAATGGCAGTCTTCAAGGACAGAACAGAAGTGAAACAGAGATGGAAAGGTAAAGGACAAAAAATCATGGCAATCCTGATGGGAAAATCATCATTAAAGTAACAGAAGCACATAGAAGTGCAATAACCTGAAAACAAGAACTAAATAGATTTATCTAGCTAGCAGTTTAACCAATAAAAAAAAAAAAGATTTATCTAGCTAGCAGTTTAAAAATAAATTTAAAAAAAAAAAACTTGCAAAGCAGTATCTATCAGGCAAAATACCTTTTGAACAAACACTCTAAGAAGGCATGAAACATACCTCTGAATGAAGCAACAGCACTTTGCAGTGAAAAAAATCGATATCTAACTAAAGACAATGGACAGTGTACAAACTTTATTTGGTATAAGAAATCTGACAAAAAATTCTAACTAAAGACTTCACAAGTCTGGTCATTAGATTAATATCATTAAACTAAAATTGTGATAAAGTTCGGACTTTGCCACAATGTATAGAGACCTAAGACCAGTACTGTATAAATGCGAAAAAAATAATATCAATTAAACCATTGATTTTGATCCAAGACACTATTTATGCTTTGTTACGTTTTCAATTTGATGTTTCATAATTGATGATTTTTATGAGTGAGGAAAATAGCTTGTTTTGTAGTATTTTGGAGTCAATTTATAGCTTATTTTGTTCTAATTAGAAAAAAAAAAAGGCTTTTCTTTATTGGTTGAAAACCAAAATAATGGTTAACCTAATCATTACTAGCGGTGAACTGTTTTTAGTGATAAAAGTTCAGGTTTGAATTTTCAATTAAAATTGAATTCAAATAAATTATTTAAACGACATTATCCTTGGAAAGGTTAACAAATCCATGGACCACCTAGGAGTCATGCATCAATATGAAACTATTTCTGATCAAATTCACAACATATCGTAAAAATGGCAATCTTCAAGGAAAGAACAGAAGTGAAACAAAGATGGAAAGGTAAAGGACAAAAAACCATGGCAATCCTGATGCGAAAATCATCATTAAAGTAACAGAAGCACAGAAAAGTGCAATAAGCTGAAAACAAAAAACTTGCAAAGCAGTATCTATCAGGCAAAATAACTTTTGAACAAACACTCTACGAAGGCAGGAAACATACCTCTGAATGAAGCAACAACACTTTGCAGTGAAAAAAAATCAATATCTAAAAGGATAAGGAAAGTCTAAGGTATCAGAAAACAGAGTCGTATTATTTGACAATAGAAAATATACTGTCAGAAAGATCAATAACCAACCTGCTCACGTACTCACTTCACTTCAATGGTTAAATTTCATCTTTGAATATCTGCATAATAAATATAAACATGAGGCACTAGCACATGCAAATACATTAGCACAAACATAGGGAGAAAGAGTCAACTTGCATTTGAAGCTTGGAACTTCGCATCCCAGATTGATTATTCATGAAAATGTCAAGAGTACAGTTAAAGAAAAGGCGACTGAACAAACAAAAATGTCTGATAACAGTTAGCTTGCCTACTTCTTGTTCCCTGTTGGTGGATCTACATCACTGGTGCACTTAAGAAGCTTATACTTCGATCCAGGGAGCTTTCTCAATCTGTATGTTTTCAAGAGAACAAGTGTCAAAACTGCTGTTAATGAAACGGAGATAAAAAGGAAAATTTTTCTAACCGTTAACTTACTCTTTTTTTTTTTCCTGTTGATGGTTCTACATCATTGCTGCTCTTAAGAGGCTTATACTTCACTGGCCCTCTCCCTCTTGTATTTCTTGATGAGACACTTTGAATGTCATAGTTAGCTTTAGGTTTAAATTGGTTGGTCTTAACATCATTGTCTTTGCTGTCCTTTTTATAGCATCCTTGATGATAACGGTCAAGAATCCTCTGCAAATGAGAATATTTTTATATAATGTCATACTACTATTTCCATGACATAAAATTATGTCATAAAAGATTAATCCAGTGAATCTTCCAACCAAAATATAAAAATTTTCAGAAATCAGAAACAAAATTCAAGAAATGGATGGAGCTTTTGTGTAGGCATTAAAATTTTTTATTCTCTGATTCCTGCAGGGTCATCTCTTCAAACTAGTCATGTTGCCATTTCCCTTCATCTTTGAATTCCCTCAAGTCCTTTCTGCCAAGTCATCCTAGATGCACAAAAATATGGTTAAGCACATAAAGAGGGAAGAAAGGAAAGAGAATAAATTTAAATTACTAAAACTAATAACTAAATATCATTTTAAACATTTTGACGATAAAAAAAATGGTATAAATGCAAAAAAAAAAAAAAACAAACATCAAGCAACCATTAAAGAAATGAGATAAAATTAATAGCCACAATTTTCAAGTTACTTGCCATTCATTCTGGTCATAATCTAATTAATCCTTAGGATCCTCTACAAAATTAGGCAGTGTTTCACAACAGATGCATGTGATCTTGTTCAAAATACTATGATGAGTTCAGAAATTAAATAGGAACTAAAAAAAACAATATTTTACCACAAAATTGATGTTAGATTTGCAAATCAGAATGCCCAATCTCCAACAGCGATTAAATGTATCTGCATTTTCCTTGTTGATACAACTTGCAGTTGTTTGAATTTCTTTTTTTGTGTTTGAATTCCTTTTAACTAAAATCATCACAGTTCAACAATATTGAAAATTAAAATGCATTAGCAAATTTGTATTCATCAATCAGATAATATGGATATCTGATAATGTTTTATACCTGCAGTTAAATGATCAACCAAAATAAACAAATAAATTCAAGAAGATGCTAAAAGGATGGAAAATGAATAAGCAAGATGGCTGACAAACATTAAAAAACACTAGCATATATCAAAATGTACGTAGTTTAAAGTCTCATTGCCACCAAAATATAGTAAATCTGTTCTTATTAATAAATAAACTATTATGAAACACATATGCTGAACCAATCTAGGTAACCATAATGATGCAAGAAAATTAGTGTAACTACCTTTGTCAACGGCAACCACCTCTAGACCGATCATCGTGCATGTAGAAAGCATCGATAGGAACTGTAAGCGCCTCCTTCTCTTTCTTCTTTTACTCCCTTCACATCTGAGCTTCGCTACCTCCGCAGCCTTTACAGCCTCCAGCTCCTCGTTCTTCTTTTGCTACAGTTATTGATCTTTCTCACGCTCTTCCTCTCCTCGACCGAAACACTCATTTTCTTCCTCTTATTGAACCAGCACCTCCTCTTCCTGGAGCGTCGAGTTCATTAAAATACGAGACGTCCTCCTCCTTGGGCGCTCCTCCCGCACCGTCCAATTCGTCATCAAAGCAAGCGATAGTATCTCTCCTGTTACTCCATACAACCCTCTTCTCTCCTTCGCTGCTTTTATCTTCGTCTTCGCTCGCTTATCTTCTCCGCAGCCACCATTAATTCCATCCGCGAATCCTCTGGATCACAATAGTCGGCAGGTTCGACCTCTCTTTTGGCATCAGCCATCGATTTTTGGACTTGAAAAATTAAGACAAAAAATCTAGCCCTGATTTCAAAAGCAACAACGAAAATGCAAGTGTAGAACCATTTCTTGAATGAAATTTCATCAAAGTTTAACAATGATTAGAAGAGCCGCGCCGTTAAAAGAGTGCTGCGAAGTGTTCTTTTTTGGATAGGATTTCGCTTCTGCTTCTTCTCTCTTTGATTTTACACTTGATCCTCTGCTGCTGCTATCTTCTAAGTTCTAATCTTCTATCAAACACAGAGAGTCGGAGCGAGTAGTTTTATTTTGGGTTTCTGTCGTTTCCACCGTCCAGACTCTCCTCGCGCCGAAATGCAGCCAGCAGTATACTGTGTCAAGCCGCAGCAACAGCCGTACACCACGCTCTTTTTAGGTTAAAATGTAAATTAGTCTTAAACTGTATTTTATTGAGCTTTTTTTTTTTTTTTTTGGACTCTGAGTAGATAAACATTTAAATATTAAATTTACTGTAATTAGATTTTTTATATATTAGATTTTTTAAATTATAACAATAAATTAATTCGGTCTAATAAAAAGTGACTCACTCTATTTAATATAGTTTAGATAGGGGTGAACAAAACCGAATCGAATATATCTCAATTCGGTCTAATGAATTCGGTTATTTCAGTTCAATTTTTTATATATAAATCGATTTAATCGGTTCGGTTATGTTTAAAAGTCACAAAATCAAAAAAACAAACCAAACCTATATTAAATATATACTTTATATATATAATTTATTATATATTATAATATATAATATTTATATATTATTTAATGTATTTATATTTAATATATTATATGTTATTTAATGATATTATATATAAAACCGAATTAACCGAACTGAATCAATTTTTTCAGTTGGGTTAGATTCAGTTTTATTTTTTAATTCGATTCGCTTTATAAATTTTTAATAACTCAGTTTTTTCCGATTCGGTTCACCAATTACACACTTCTAATTCAAAAGCTAATTTAGCTTGAATTTAAAATTTAATGGCTTATTTATATTAAATTAAAGTTAAAAGGTAATTTATTTTATAAAATATAATTTATGGTACGGACCTTTTACTTTTTTTATATATAAAGCACGTACACCACCCATTTTATTTCTCCTTTTGTCCGTTTTTAACATGTCAGCATCTCGGTTTGCACCTGGGCCCACTGAATGTGTGTTCCGCGTTACTTTCTAGCCACAATTTTTTCTTTTTCTTTTTTTTTTATTTTGAGAAATTCTTAAATCAAATTAATTTTTAAATTTTTGTTTATTTACTTTAATTTTTTATTTTTCATTTGTTAAAGTAATTTTTTTTATTTTTATATCTAGATAATTTTTTGACTTTGTTTGTTTCCCATCAACGGTTCATTTGCTCTCAAATCACAAACATTAAGGGTTTGATTTACAAAAGAAAAATTAGAAGATATAATTTAAACTATTGGGTTATAGGTCTGAATTGTTTACGTAGACTTCGTCTAGCTCAAAACTCAAATATATTGGACGTATAAAAGGAGGAAGTTATTTCAATTGTTATATATTGGATCTTGGTTTATATAATATTATGGACTACGTCCATCACAAGTATAAAAGCGGTGACAATTTTATAAATAAATCAAACTTATACAGCTATCAATCACACAGTGGCATTTTGTAAATATTCATCATTTGTCATTAAATAAAGATTCATTAATTTATTGAAAAAAATTTATTAGTTCATTAACAAAGATTCATTACAAATAAAACTAAACGTTTCTTAGTTTATTGAGAAGATTTATTACAAATAAATTGAAAAAATGTTAATTACGAATATATTAAAGGTTCATTAGTTTATTAGATGATTAAATAAAGGTTTATTAGTTTATTTAAAAAAAGTTCATTAAAAAATATTCATTAGAAATAAAGTAAAAGTTTCTTAGTTTATTAAGAAATTCATTACAAATAAACTGAAAAAAACTCATTACGAATGTATTAAAAGTTCATTATAAATAAAAAAACACATTACGAATGTATTAAATGTTCATTATAAATAAAGTAAAGTTTCATTAGTTTATTGAGAATATTCATTGCGAATTAACTGAAAACATCTATGAAAAATGTTCATTAGTTCATTAAAAAAAATTCATTACAAATAAAGTAAATATTTATTAGTTTAATTAAAAAGTTCATTACGAATAAATTGAAAATGTTCATGATAAATGAACTAATGATTCATTAGTTTATTGAAAAATGTTTATTAGTTTATTAATAAATGTTCATTTCTTATATTAATACAAGTTCATTTTATTTTTGTGTACTTAATTTAATAGATATTTTTTGCATTTTAATTTGTAGGTATGAATTCATTAAATCATTTTCAAAGAAACTCAAAACGTAACAAAAAAATCGAGGCAAAATACATTGGAAAAATAATAAATCGAGACAAATAGCATCTGAAAACGAAAAAAACACAAAATAACTGTTGATTTTATTTTAAAATAAAATGAATATTTATCAATAAACTAATAAATATTTTTCTAATAACTAATGAACTTATATCAATAAACGAATATGTATAAGTTTGTTTTATTTATAAAATTACCATTATATTTTTATTACTTATCTCACACATTTTAGTCAATAATACTCTGTGGGCCAGGGTCCACAATATAATTTGCGAGGTTATTTATTAAATAATAACTGCTCCAACATTAAGTTACAGAAAAAACAAATGTGAAAAAAGCTCTTTGAAGTTTTCTCTTCTTCTGAATTCTATAATCTCATCCATTCTCAAGTCATCCAAGTGTTGTTAAGGTGTTTGTACTCTAGAGATTATCCCAGATTCCAATAATTGTAGTGCATAAGCATTGAGGATACGAAATTTACGCTCCAACAAGTAAATTTATGCTAATATTGATTGATAATATTGGTATCAAAGCCTTGTATCAAATGTGTTTTATGCTTGATTGGGTGTTTAAAATGATTATTTGAATAATTAAACCTAAAATACTATGAAAATCTTGAATTATTTCTATTTTTCAAGATTTTTGTTTTCTGTTTCATGGCACAAAATTGGTATAGTTGGAAAGCTCTCATCACAAGCTTTCCAACAAGTATTCTTACATATTTTTTGGATGTTTGGTTAAATTTCTATGATTTTTTAAAGTTTTTTTTATCATAATTAGGGTTTCTAATTATGGAAAATTGAATTTATGTCCACTACCACTCTCAGTTAATATGTTTGATGACCAAATGTAGTCAAATTAGTACTTAATTGAAAATTTAATAGTTAAAATAGGTCAGAAATCCAAAAATATGAAGGAAAAATTGAAAAACGGGTTTAAACCACCACCGGAAGGCGATGCATCGCTGGGGAGTGTGAGGCGGTTAATAGCAGTTACTGTCCATATATTGCTCCCCTGTTGGACACATGTGGAAAGGTGTGTTTGAGGTGTCACTAGACGTGGCAGCCACTGACACGTCGTACCATGTAGTTAGGCCATTTTGTCACACTAATGATGTGGCACGCCATGTGGCAGTGATGGACACATGGACTTCTCTGGTTGGTCCATGTGGCACTAACGTGGCTGATGACATGGCAAGGCATACGGTGCGTGGTCTGCCTTTAGACGGCGTGTAGGGGCACATGTGAGGTCCATTTGTGTCCCAATTTTTTTTAAAATTGCTTAAAATTTAATTTTCTATTTAGTGGGTATTTTTTTCAAAATTTTTAAAACATATTTTGAAGTGTTTTTGGATTTAAATGTGCATAAAATGTAAAATTTATATGAAATTGGTTAAACATATTATATGTTTTTTATGTCTAGTGCTCATTCATTATAATATGTAGCGAGAGATCATATGCCTTGCGCTTTGGTACAGCTAACTGCATATAGAAAGGATCTAAATCACTCACTGGAAGTTCACATTGATGAAATGTATAAAAAAATTATAGAAATTTCCATGTGTTTTATCACAATGAATATGAGTTGGCAGTGGAACAACAAATGTGGATTGTTCTTGACTCCCTACCTGATTTATGGGAAAAAGAAAGAAAGGCACCTAGAAAGAAAATAAGCAAGTTGGATTACAACAATATTGTGAGATAATTATTTAAAAAGTTAGAGCGTCAAACACTAGAGGGTATTAGGTAATCTAACAAGTTCACAAGTAGATACTTGTAGATGAGTAAGAGGTTTAGGGCATTGGCTAATAGCAAATCCATGAGCGAATACCCATAGATAAGTAAGGATGATAATTTTCTTCTGACCCACGATGCCCTACCCAACTCCGCCTTGAATGGGATGGATTTTCTCTCATAGTTTATGTCTCACCTCTACTCTAAAGCTTTTTGTATCGGGGACCGTATATATATTCTTATTCCCGATAATTTTATATATATATATATATATATTCAAATATATAATATTCATCTATATTTTAACACAATTAATAAATTTAAAAATAATAATATAATAATATAATATTATTTAAAGTAAAAACATATTTTTTATTTAAGAAATTATGTAATTAACTAATTAATTAAAATAATAAAAATAATTTTAAATATTATAAAAATAAAAAATATATTATAAAAATCGAGGATTGGAATCGGGGGTTCCTATCCTTGTCGGATGTGAGGATAGAAACTAAAAAATTTTTACCGTTAGGGATCAGGGCAGGGATTTCTGGGACTGAGAAATTTACCCCGAATCCATCCTGTTGCTACTCATATGGATGGGTAGGATGTCTAGGACATTGGCAAATAGAGAATTTGTTGAGAGGAAAACATCATTCTACAAAGAACATGAATGAATTTGATGCATTATTTAGACATTTTTTATTTTTGTTGTAAATACGTTTTAATTCTTTTTATGTTCATATTTATGTTGATTTCCTTTGAAGTATGTAAGAATATTTAATGAATTATTGTAAATATTTTCTTTGTGAATGAATATATGTTTATTTCATTATTTGTATTGCATAAACAAATATGAGAATTGCAATGTAGGATTGATAGGTTGATATATTAGTAAATCTCACCTAATGAAATAATTAGTGCATATTTAAATTAAATAATAATAATAACTAAACTATGTTAGCAGGAATTGATTGAATTGTATGACAATACTTTTGTTTTTATTACATTTGTTAGGTTATTATTTATTAATTTAAAACTCTGCAATATGAAATATTTTTTTATTAATTATGAATTTTACTAATTAAGATAATTGTTTCTAAATAGTTGAAATAACTGTTACAAATAGCATTATTGTTGATTTAAACTAAGGGGATAATCTCAATAATAAGAATTATGATGTTTGGCATCGAAAATTCAATATCTCCTCGAAGAGCAAGATATACTGGAAAGAATCATACAATCTATGGCTAAGCATAAGCATGGAAGCACTACTCAACATAGGCGGGATATGGAAGTATATCAAGCCTACAAGTGCAAGAACAAAGTTACTTGCATGTTGATACTGAGCAGCATAAGAAATGATTTAATACTGCACTTTGAGAAATACTGCTCAGCTTTGGAAGTTTGGGACGCTGTCAAGTTTCAATTTTATGGAATTTCGACCATTGTGCTGCATCAGTTGACTCTTAAGTTTGATGCTTATTAAAAGAATCATAATTATATAATAAGGCAGCATCTTACTGTGATGTCTAATATGATAAGCGAGCTAAAGGCTGTTGGTCATGAGTTAACTGATGAGCAACAAGTCTAAACTGTGATTCAATCTCTACCAAGTATCTGGGAGTACATGCATGTTAACCTTACCCATAATGACAGCATCAAGAATTTTGATCATGTTATGGTCATGTTAAACTGGAGGAAAATTGACTTTTTACTGATAGCCTACAAGTAAGGCTTATATGACTAAGCCCAACGGAAAATAAGCTTCAAGCTCTGAATGTAAGAAATGGAAAGGTAAGGGAAACAAGCATGGCAAGGGAGGCAACAAAGCCAATCTTAGTAGGAAGAAACGAAAGCATGGAAGACGCGACAGCAAGAAAGGCAAGAACGTTAATTACTTCAACTATGGGAAGCCAAGTCACTTTGCTCGTGATTGCACTAAGCTAAATGTACTGTATGACCAAATTCATCCCTCTGATTTATATGTTAGCACTTGCGTGATGATTGCTGAAACTGTTCCTTATTGGATTGTAAACTCAGCTGCAACCAACCACATAGCGAGGGATCGATATGTCCTTGTGGAGTTTCATCAAATTCTAAAGGGGAGTCGAAGTATCTATATGGGGAATAATACTTCCATAGATATGCTTGGAATTGGCACCAATAAGCTAGTGATGCAGAGAGGCCGCACTTTTTATCTCTATGACATGTTTTACGCTCCTGATGTTTAACGAAATCTAGCCTCTGTACTTGTTCTCCTAGATCTTAGTTTTAAAGTTATTTTTGAAAATAATTATGTTAAAATACTGTTGGATAATACTTTATATGGTTCTAGATATTTATCAAATGGTTTTATTGTGTTGAATATTATTCTTATTAATGTAGATGCTTCTGTTTTCGTTGTTGAAAATTTCAATAATGTTTTATTAAATGATGATATTAAATAGTATGCTAGATTATGACATATTGGACAAGATCGCTTAAAAAGATTAACAAAGGCTAATCATTTAGGTTCAATTGAGAAAATAGATTCGTCTATTTGTGAGCACTGCCTAGCTGAAAAAAAATAACAAGATTACCATTTGGCAAAGCTAAGAGCCTAATTTCCTTTACAGCATATTCATTCTGACATTTGTGGCCTAATGAATGTGAGAACAAAACATGGTGCTCACTATTTTATCATATTTACAGATGATTTCACTAGATACGGTCATATTTATTTAATCCTCTATAAATCTGAAGCATTGGATTGCTACATACGCTACAGTAAATTGGTTGAGAATCAATTAAATCCAAATATTAAAGCATTAAAGACCGATCAGGAATATGAATATCTATTCGATTTCTTTAAAAGTTATTGTGATTTCTAACCATTTTTTCCACTCCACAATAAAAATGGTGTATCAGAAAGAAGAAATATAACCCTATTAGATATGGTTATGTCAATAATAGGGCAAGTTAAACTGCCTATTTTCTTTTAGGGAGATACACTACTAACTGTGGCCCATATTCTTAACCGTGTGTCATCTAAAACTATTTTTTCCATCTCATATGAGTTATGGATAGGCTAGAAGCCTAACTTAAATAAAATGTGCCAATGGGATTGCACAGCTTATATCCATAACACTTCTCATGAATATGGAAAATTTGGTTCGAGGGGAAAGAAATGTATCGTTATAAGATACTTAGAATTCTCCAAAGGATATATATTTTTAGGGGAAGATACAAATGGAAGAGTAACAAAAATTGAGTAACGAGATGTCGTTTTCTTAAAAGAGGACTTTCCTAAAAGAGGTGAGATAAATGGTGATTTCCGACTTTATGAAATGGAAAATCTTAAGACTAGTGGGAGCACAAGAATGGTTAATTTAGTACTCACAGAACAAGATGATATGAAAAATCAAACTCTTCATAAAGCTAGTGGGAGTGATATGTTGCTTGATTGTGCTCATATGGAGCAATATCATGAACAATCTTAACCTCGATATATTAATCGTGAAAGAATTCTCCGTCATTGATTTGAGATTGAGGGGAAGTTTTCATGATTGTTCTAGATGAAAAAGAGCCTAAAATAGTACAACAAGCTCTTTCTAGTCCTAAAGCTAGAGAATGGATTAAAGCTATGAAAGAGGAAATAGATTAAATGAAATCTAACCGAGTATGGAATTTGGTTGATTTACCGCCAGGTCGTAAAACCATTAGGAATAAGTGGGTTATCAAAATTAAACGTAAGACGAATGGGACAATTAAAAGATACAAAGCTCGATTAGTAGCCAAGGGCTATAACAATAAGAGGGAATTGACTATGAAGATACATTTTCACCTGTTGTCAGGTTTGCATCAGTTCGCCTTATTCTAGCTATTGTGTTACAGATGGACTTAGAATTATATCGAATGGACATTAATACTACTTTTCTCATTGGAGAACTAGATAAAGAGATCTATATGGATCAACCTTCAGGCTTTGAGCTTAAAGAACAAGAGCGCAAAGTTTGCAAACTCAAAAGATCTATTTATGGTCTTAAGCAAGTTTCAAAACAATGAAACCTCAAATTTCATCAAGCCATGTTAAATGATGGTTTTATGATGATGGAGGAAGATCATTACGTGTATGTTAAACGTTCAAACATTAGTTTCATAGTTTTGTCCTTGCATGTTGATGATAAATTGTTAGCTGGAAATGATAAAAAGTTGATTGATGTTACCAAGAAGTGGTTATCATCAAACTTTGAAATGAAAGATATGGGTAAGACTAGCTATATGTTTGGTGTTAAGATCCTTAGGGATCGCTCAAAAAAGCTTCTGGGCTTCTTTTAGAAGACCTAGATTAATAAAATATTGGAATGTTATCATATGCATGATAATAAGCCTATGGATACCCCAATTAAAAGGAATCTGGGCTTTAGTCTTGATATGTGTCCCAAGACAACTGATGAACAAGAATGAATGTCCAAAGTACCACACTCTAAATGTTGTTGGTAGTCTGATGTATGCAATGATGTGCACACGTCTAGACATTTGCTACACCATAGGGCTAACGAGCATATTTCAATCTAATTCGGGTCTGAAACACTGGATGGCAATCAAGAGAATTTTAAGATATATGAAAGGAACTTCATACTATATTTTATGTTATCAGGAGAAATTTTATGCTTAATTGGTTATATGGATGTTGATTAGGGAGGCGATCTTGATCAATGCAAATCGACTTCTGGATATGCATTTTGGTTAAATGATTGTGCAATTTCATAGAGTAGTAAAAAGCAATCTTGTATAGTTTTATCAACAATTGAAGCTGAATATTGGTGTGTTCTTCAGCTATACAAGAGGTAGTTTGGCTTAAAAGATTTTTACAGCACTTAGAAATCGTTAAAACAACATTTGATCCTGTCACAATATATTATAATAGTATGGTTGCATTAGCCTATGCTAAGGATCTGAAATATCATAGGAAGACCAAACATATTTTTATCAGATATCACTATGTTAGAGACATAATTATAGAAAATGAAGTGGTTTTGAAATACATTTCAAAGAGTAAAATGGTAGGAGATCCTTTTACCGATCTAATAGTTAGAGATGCATTTGTTAGACATGTAAAATCCCTTGACTTTTGTAGAATGTGAACAGTTTATAAATATTGACAGAACACTTATTTTTTATTTATAATGAAGTCAAATACATATTTATTTAATTTATTTGTTTGCGAATGTTCAATTATATGAGTATATTGTATATGTCATTTAGCACAAATCAATTATGTATGTCGATGGACTCAGATTTACTCTTTCACATGAATAATCATCTCTAACGCTGTTGAGCGAGTAGAGATGAGACCAAATAATTTGGATGACTAAGAAGTAGTGAGAGCAGTTTTGGTCATATTATTTAAAAGGTCACCTTGATAAGGATCAAGATGAGATTCTTTATATGTAAGAATCAACATGAATGACATTTACCATTCATGTGCCTATTAAGAAGAAGCTGAGTGTGAAACTTATTGTTTAACGTTGTCAAATGTGTAAACAAATATTTCAGGTTTGGCACTTTAAGAGTGACAAGACTAAGACTCATATGGTATTATTTATCTTATGATAAAAAGTGAGACATACTCTTTTATCTTCAAAAGGAAAAGAATTGTTCCACCATATCATGCATTTCATACTGCATGTACTTGACAACCTATTGGGAAGTGAAGAAATTGATCTCTGCTTCTTCGCAATGTGAATCCTATAAATCCTCAATATGGATTTTAGTTTTTAATTACCCTTTGTGCTTATATTATGAAGTGATGAATTAATATTGGCTATCTTATGATATATCCTATAATCATGAAATGATTTGACTTAATATAATACTCCTAGAAAAGCAAATTAATTCTAATCCAATTGATATGAGGGCGAAAGAAAAAGTATGTTTGTTTATACATTCGCTATTTGCATTCACCCTTCGAAGTTATTTTGCTTGACAAAACTTGAGATAACTTATAATACAAAGTAATTGTAAAAGAAATATGAGTATGAATTCTCAAGGGATTGAATGATATTCGATTACGTGTATTGAGGAAGATACTTGAGCTAAGTAAGCATAATATAATGAATAAATACATCCTTTGGGTTGATATTTTCTATATGGCCTATGGTTAGGTTTGTATATTGGAGTTCCCATCATTTGTGTTCTTCAGGTCGCACAGTCCATTTACCTATATGAATGACTTTCTCTCTGAAATTGAAATTTTGAGATGATTTTTTTTTGGAAATGAGTCAAGCCCCCACTATAGGCGAGTGGGAGATTTTGGATTATTGGTCTAGGCCCCCTATATAGGCTTGACCTAGCCCAAGACCCAAATATATTGAATGTATAAAAAGGAAATTTCACTATTTGTCCACATTTAAATTTTATTTTCATAATTACTGACCGTTTTATAGCTTTTCAATTTTACCGAAAAAATTTTATTCCCAACCTTTTTTCTTCTTCTATCTTGCTTTCACTTTTTTTTTTCCTTTTTTATTTTTAATCTCCTCAAATCGACAAGAACATGAACTTATCTAGGTAAGGGAACCACCGCCACACTTGTTACATGTCTTCAATTCCACCATTGATGACCACCGAGCTCTTCCTCTCTATTTTTTTAAGTTTGAAACATCATAGAGCACTTGTTAACTTAAGAAAGAAGATTGAAGATAAAGTGTAAATAATAGAGATTTGATGGAAAAAATTGGAAATGTTGGGAAAATCAAGCATATGGACTAAGATAATGAACTATCGAAGGTTGGCCTCAGAGATGTTAATCAACTATTAATCAACTTTGATTTGATAGTTTCTTTTCTGTTTATATTGCAAGTTTAGAGTTAAAATATTTATTGGATTTGTTTCGCTCTAAGTTCATCAAGTTTCTCTAATAGAAAGCTTTGATGTTGAGTTTTTTATTTACTTTTTTTAGTTTTATCTGTGTTGTTGATTTTTTTTTTTTGTGAAAATCACTAAAATATCCTCAAAATATATCTAAATTATCCCCAAGATATATTAGAGATATTCTCATATAATTCTCAAATATATAACGAAGTATCCTCAAATATATTCAAGCTATTTCCAAGAAACTCCTTGAAAAGAATTCTCAAAAAAATTTTAAGGTATACCAAAAGTATCCCCTAGATATACCCAAGGTATTCTCATAGAATTCCCAAAGGTATACTAAAATATCCCAAATGTGTACTCAATATATTTCAAAAGCATTCCTCTCAGGGAAATACTTGAGAATTTCCAAGATATACTCAAATTATCCCTAAAGTATACCCAAGATATTCCTAATGTATTTATAAGAAATTCTCGAGATATCCCCAAAGTATTCCGAAAAAGTATATCATACTATTTATTTGAAATTTTGCAATGCTTTAAATTTTGATTGAATTATATTATTAACATTTAATGATTTAATTGTTCTTGTTATTTTGTTGGTTTTTCGTAAAAACTGAACTAAGACATCCCAAAATATATCGAAGGCATGCCGTCTTGGCATATTTTGGGGTGATTTTGATATTTAAATATTACTGTAATTATTGAAAATATTTTTTAGTAAATTTGAAAAAAAAATATTAATAGAAAATAAAATTGTAATTATTTCTTATTTTTTTTGTATTTATGAAAAATTCTCATGTATAACCGGAGGAAGTTATTTATTGAACAATAACTACTCCAACATTAAGTTACATAAAAAAAACAAATGTAAAGAAAGCTCTTTAAAGTTTTTTCTTCTTTGGTATTCTATAATCTCATTCATTCTCAAGTTATCCAAGTGATGTTTGAGGTGTTCGTACTACAGAGACTATTTCAAAGTACTCAATCATTGAAGACATGCAATTCACACTTTAACAAGTAAGATTTTGTTTACATTGATTGAATAAATGTTAATAGCTAAATAGACAAAATACAGTATAATTATTAATATAATAAAACTTGTAACTTAATTATAATTCTTACAATAGATAAAGGTGTGAATGAGATAAAAACCTTTGTGAACAAAAATAAACATTTAAATTTATTTACTAATAAAACTAGACAAATTTGATTTTTATAAATTTTAAAAACTTTTATTTGAAGAGTTTAAATTATCTACAATTTGCATTAATAAAATTATTGATTAAATATAGTTTAATTTGATATTTTTAAGATTTTGATTTACAAATAATAATTCATGTAATACGGCAGCAGCTTCTAGATTTAATATACTGAACAAAAAATAATTCCCAATTCTACGAACTCTATAATTTCTAAATCTCGAAATAAAATTTAAAACTAATTAGTTAATGGGTCTGATGGGAGTGCAAATTTGCATATTTTAGTTATATAAGGAGATTGTTTTTTTTTTTTTCATCAAGAACATATTCAATAATTGAGTTTATGATAAGAGTTTACAAATCCAATATATTTTTTATATTTTTATTCTTTATTTTGTTTTATTCATATTAATTAATATTTTAAAAAATAAATAATTTTTGTTATAAAAAAATTATTTGTATAACATGTAGAGATAATAAAAATGGATTAATTACAATTTGAATAAACGGTAAAGTTTGGTTCTCTAAATGTGGAGAGTGAAATTCATTTTCTACTCTAAATTTAAAAAATAAAAAATATATTTTTTTTATAGAATAATTTTAAATTAAATAATATAACTGAAAATAAAAAAGACTTACTAAAAATGCTCTTTTTTTTTTTTGAAACCAAAAAAAAAATTGAGTTTGTGTTTAACCCAACAAAAAGCCATTAAAAAAAAAGGAATTTCGACATAACTAACCATACAAAATACTATAAATGTGAGTGATGATAACATAATTACATAAATAAAGTTTTTCACTAACAAAAATCCATAAATAGCAAAAACATTCACTTTTCAAATAAAAAAGAAAAACATTAAATTTACATGCGTGATATTAGGAGAGAAATTGCAACTGAATCGCCTGATATTAGGCATAACATTAGGAGAGAAAGTGCATTTGAATGGCCTAAAGCTATTAACAACAGTAATTTTTCCCATTAACTGTTATATATATATATATATAATTTTTTAAATATTACATATTTAAATTTATTTAAATATTATTTATTTAATTCTTTAAGATATTATATATTTAAAATTATTTATATATTATATAATTTAAATATTGTGGTATAAGTAGGTATGTATAGCACAAAATAGTATATGATCAGTACAAATTTTATAGTTATAACATTAAAATAGTAAATTGATGAGTATTGTAAATAATAAAACTTATCATGGGATTAAGTAAAATGCATTGTACACTTTACTTCGGTACATTGGATTTACCAAGACGCCAATCAAATAAACCTTTGATTGCTTTCAAAAATTAAAATTGCCATTAGAATAAAAAAACCAAAATTGATAAAAATGATAACAAATGTGGTATTTTTCCATTACATTCAAATTTAAAATAAATAATAAAAAATTACAACACGTGAATTACATGATAGTCATATATGATGTATAAATTTCACATAATTATGTATTACTCAGAATTGTTAAATTTGCAGTAAAAAATGTATATTAAGTATATGATGCTTATATATACATTATATGGCAAACACTATAATTAATTACCATATCTTATTATTATTATTATTATATGTAGCTTATATGACAACTATATATAGATTATATGTTATTAACAATAACTTGACTATGTTAAGAGTGAAAGAATGTCGTTACCCATGCATTCCACAGAATTTTATGGGAAAAAGAACAACATCAATATTGTAAAAATATTACTAGGCATTACAAATAATATATAAGCAGCAATAATAAGTTCTTGAACTAAAAACAATGTCACTATTTATAGGTACCAATCTCAACTTCCAACTCCAAATCTCATTATAAAATCACAATCACAAATGCATAACAAGTTTCATAATAAAAAATCACTAAAGAAAAAAAAAAGAATTACCTACTCAAATTCTTCCAACCCCAATATATCCAAAACTTTAATTTCATTTTTCTATCAATTTTCACAGCAACCAAACAACAATAAAGGATAAATCGGACTACAAATCAATAGGTGAACAACTTTACACTATCCTTCAAGAAACCAAATGGATCCATCAAAACTATTTTTTGAAAAAACAAAAACTTTAACTGTGAAAACAATTTTCAGCATGCATTAGAAATTTTTTGAAGAAGCAAATGGAAAATGGATCCATCGAAACTCGCACTAACTGAAAAATTATATTCTTGAAATGAATCCCAAGCCAGAGATAGAGAACATGGAAAGAAAATATGAGAAATCATTTTAATAGCATATTAGATACTCAGTAATTTCCTAATTAAGCAAAACAGGCCTAAATTATTTGAATAAGAATAGAAATGCAAAACATTAGTGAATATTCTACAATTTCAAATTTCAACCAATCAAAGTAGTAGTTAAAGATCTATAAACGCATGTTGACGAACTGGAAATGCATGTCAACGCCAGAATCAAAGAAATTGTTGCCGGAAATTTGATGATTCAAACTTATCAGTGGGAAATTGATTGAGTGGAGTAACAATGAATTTGATTAGTGACAGATCAGATAGTGGGTTTAATGAAAATGGTAGAGATATTTAATGGAAAAAAAAAAATTAGGGGAGAGAATGGAGAGAGAATGAAGGAGCTGGAAAATTAGGAGATAGAATGGAAAGAGATTGAGTACCGGAAAATGACGAGAGAATAGAGAGAGTGAGTGGGATCAAAAAATTGGAGTGAGAAGGGTGGTAATATGTGGGGTTATTTAGATAATATTGTTTTATTTGGGGGTTGTTTATAGGTTTAATGAAAATAATTGTTCTTTGAGGGATATTGTTCAAAAAAAATTTCTGTTGGGTAATTATCTCTTAAAAAAAACCCATATATTTGAGTTTGCGCTTAATAAATTAACGACAAAATAAAAAAATGTGAGGGATAAAATTGCACTTTCCTATTTAGTCTTGACTCATTCACATCCCTAACCAGGAATGGATTTAGGATTTATTTATAGTAGATGCAATTTTTTTTTTTTCATCCAAGATTCAACGGAAAATCATCAAAATTAATTTCTAAACGAATCTATTTAGTAGAATTTTGCACATTTTCTTTTGAAGATTTATTGACAATTGATTTTGTATTAAAATATCTTTCTACAGCTGATTAACAAAAAAATTTCAATTAAAATTTATAAAAATAAGTATTTGTAGCTACTAATTGAAATTAAAAAACTAATACTAATTTATAATTAAAAATAAAGCTAATATGAATACTAATTTACTAAGGTGACCTCATTTTTACAGTTCTACTTTAATTGTCACAAATTTCATGACATCAATTTACTAAAAATATATTTTTTTTCAATTTTATCAAATTACTCTATTAATTAATTAATTCAATTAATTTTGTTTAATTCTATTAATTAAAATTCCTCCAATTTTATCAAAATTTTTACAATTAATACTATGAAATGTATAAATCTATCAAAATCTTAAAGAAAATCTCAATTATAAGAAGAATTTCACTTATTTCATCATTTGAAGTTTGATTTAGTTATACTCCCTTATATCCGATCACGTTCTCTTCCTTCTTTTTTTCTTCTTTTTCTCTTTTTTCTTCACCCAAAATTTACTCATTTGTATTTAAGCTTTCATTTTTTATCATATTTTGGTTTTTGGCCATATTTTATTATAAAAAAAAAGTTCAATTTGTTAACTTTTGCTTTGATTTGTGCCGTTATAATATGAGACTATAAGTAAAAGTAATGTAGTTGGAGAAAAAAACACTTACTAAAAAAAGTTAAAAATCTGTCAATAATAATTTGTTTTTGTCTTATCTCCCATTTGATTTTTTTGTATATTAGATATTAGTTTAGTAAATAAATACTTAGTAACTAAACTTCTGCTAAACTTTAGCTTTTTTTTTTTACTTTTTGTTAATTTTTGTCCCATTGTCCTATTTCCAATTTGTTCCGGATGATTTTTTGTTAGTTAATATTTAATTTATTTATTTATTATTAATGAAAAATAGATTAATTAACAATAAAAAAATAATTCACTTTTTCTGTCAGAAAAATATAAGCCTAGTTATATTAAAAAAAATTAATCAATTTAATTAAATTAATAATTTTTACTTGGTATTTTTTAAAAATATCATTCATTTATTATTATCTAAAAAAATAACCCTTTACTTTTTTAATTAACCCTTTGCCTTTTTAATGCACGACAAAGTTCTATCTTTCCCAAGGAGGGAATATCTTTTTGTATTTTTTTAATAAACTTAACATATAAAATATATGCAACTAAGTTTTTTATAGTGGGGCCAGGGTAAATTTTTTTTATAAAAATTAAATAGGGTATTAAGAAATTTTGAATGAATTAGAAGGGATATTTTGGTGACAAGTGCCCCATCCGTCCCTATCCCTAACAAGCACTAATTTAGTAAAATTGATTTTTAAAATATTTTTTGTAATTTTTAATTTTTTTAAATTTTAAAAACTATTTTTAAATAAAAATAGATAAATAGATTTTTTTTTTCAGTTTAAAATATAATTTATAAAAAATTAAAAAAGATTAATCAATTAAAAAAATTGTAAAACGTATTTTTAGTATAGTTAATAGTAATCTCAAACATAACTTTAGCAATTAGCAGCAATTAATTAACAATACAAAACTTGGTTTAACAGCGTTAATCGGCGGAAAGCAGAGGGCAATTAAGGAATGTAGAAAAAATACAAAGCACGAACGGCAGTCGCAGTTGTTGCCTTGTGCGACCTGTCGATCTTAGGCCACTCTGAGAATATACAGTAACTTTGGAGATAGAGACCATAATCATCGAACCGTCAAAACTCGGACAACAGCCATCATCATGATGCACGCACACCTACAGGAACAGGGTTCACATTACACAACTTGTGTCCGAATCCACTAAAACATCCTCTCCTTCTGTTTTTTTACCTTAAAATTAATTAATGAACGGCCTCCCTCTCCGCATTTGGGAAAAGCAAACTCTGGTTTAGCTAAATGAACGGTGAATTAAATTGATATATTTTAATTATCAAATTCGTAATAATTTAGTATTTAAAGTATTATTTATAATAAAAAAATTTTTAAATTTTAATTCTGTAATATAAAAATATTTATTGTTAAAATTTATTAAATTATTTAATAGAATATTGATATAGACTTTTCATATCAGTAGAAAAGTTCATGTGTATAAAAAATTTTCACTTTTCTCTTCATTTTCTCATACTTTCATTCAAACTATATATAATCAAACATTCTTATAAATGGTAAAAAAATTTTGTGGAATCTATTTTATACACGTGACATTTATACGTAAAATTTTTTTACTAATGTAGAAAGTCTATATAACTATTATGTTAAATGATTTAATAAATTTTGAGTACAGATATTTTTATATTACAAAATTAAAATTTAAAATATTTTATATTATAAAAATATTTTAGTTATTGAATTATTACGAGTTAAATAGTTAGAGTATTAGTGGAAATAGAAGTGACAATTATTTCAGTTTTCCTGTTTCTGTTTTATTTCTAAATTTTATGTTGTCTCTTTCTTATATTTTTATAGAGAAATTTCTATTTAAATTCCATCTCAAACAAAATCAAATATTTTTGCTATATTTTTATTTAATATATCTATTTAAATTATTAATTTTATTTATATCAAAATAAAAATATAAAATAAAATCAAAATATTATAAAAAAATTAATATTTTAATATTTATATTTAATTAATAAAAAATTATAATATTAATATGTCCATAAATAATTAGTAAAAAAAATATCAAATTATTATAATATTATATATAAAAATTTAAACTAATTATCTGTAAAATGGGAAAGTAATTCAAAATAATTCATCTCCATCAAATGTTATTTCGATTTTTTACATAATCAGTTGCAATTCGAGCTAAAATTCATCCCATTTGAATCGATATGTAACAGATACCCACGGTCCGGTTGAATTGTCATCCCTAAACAAAAACTCTTTAGGGATAAATTTCACTAAGGTACTGCAACTGTGAAATTCACCCACCGTATATATTAAGGATTTTTGTACCTCCCTATCTTTCTCATATGATCTTAGTTACCGACTCTTTTGAAAGATCTGCATATCTCTCCTCTTTCTCTCTGCTTTTTCTCTGTGACTCTACTTTTGTTTTCTTTTAATTGCGAAAGACAGAGTTTAAACCTCTGATCTCTATTTATATTGAGCTTAGAAGCTTGCATCATCCTTTTAATCCATTTCCTCAACTCAGGTCAGTTTTTTCTCCATTTTTAATTTCCTTTTATCAATTTATTTTTTTGATAAATTGTGATTTTACTTTTCGGTTCCTCAGATCCGCCGTTTCAGACTGTTGAATTGTGATTTTACTTTTAGTTCCGTTTATTTTCCGTTCGGTTGCTAAGTCACTGTGTTTAATGACGAGATTGAATTGTTCTTCTAGAATATAGATTTATTAATTTGCTAAACCTGTGACTTGTGTGATTGTTTGGCTTAGTGACAGTCTAACTCTGAATTTTATAGCTTGTTTTGTTTGGATTTTTATGTGTTAAAGTGGAAATTACTAAGGTTCGACCTTAGTTGATGATTTAGTGTGATTTTGAGGTTAGTTCAAGTGTAATTTTTAGCTTTTTTTCTTGTCTACGATGGATTACGACTCTGGTTTTTGTAATTGGAGTAGGCAGTGGAATGGCGAATCGATTGAGAGAAGATGAGAAAAATGAAAGAATAATTAGGGGGCTTTTGAAACTTCCTGACAATCGCAGATGCATTAACTGCAATAGTCTGGTAAGTGCTTGCGTTGGTTTTCTTGTTTCTGCTTATGATAGGGTTATAGTGATAGACTGATAGTCTTTGCATGTGTTGTTTTCTATGTTAGCAAACCATAAATAACATTTTGAGTATAATTAGGCCTGTAGTTAATTCTAGTTGAAATAATGGTGGAACCATTGTGTCAATTGAGCTATTCATGTACAAATCTTGTTAAGCAAGGGACAAAACTAGTATATGTAACTGCAGTTGAACTATGAACAAACTTTTCTCAGACTTAAATTAATTAATGTGATAGTGAAAACTGGTCTTCTTGTTACTGCATATGGAGGTGCTAGATCAATTTAATTTGCGGCATTTTTACAGGATGTAAATAGATCAATCCTTTGATGACGCATGCATTTTACTTTTATAATGCTTTCTAGTTATTGATCTATCATTATGATATATTTTATTCAGTTATTGATTCCTGATGTCAAGGAAAAGTCTTTAATGAAATGGAAGCTTTGGTATTTCTTTTTTTAGAAAATTAGCTACTTGCTTTCTTCTATTTCTAAATTCAGTTTCCTATTAAGGAAGTATTAAAAAAAATAGTTAGGTTGAGATATTGCATGGCGTAATATTTTTGCAATAACTAAACTTGTTATTTTGATTTACTATATAGATCTCTGGATCCTAAAAGCAAATGTTGTAAATTATCTAATGCACCATTTGGATTGAGGGAATTTAAAATCCATAGATTTCATAAAATTCATGGATTGTGAAATCTATGAATTCTGATAATTCTATCGTTTTGTTTTACTATAAAATCCATGGATTGATTATGTAATTTTCCTTATATTCATGTTTGGTTCAACGATTAAAAAAAAATTATTTTTTGCTTTTTTTAGGGTTAAGGGAGTTTTGAAATATTATTAATTTGTTAGGGACAATCTTGGAATAAAAAAAAGTTGGCTACAATCTCTCATTGATAAAAAATGGTGGATTTTGGACTTTCCCACCTAGTAGGTGTCAAATCAAATCCCTCAAAAATAAAATATTTTGGTAGATGAGGGATTTTCTAGAATCCATAGATTTGCACTTTTTTTAAGTAGTCAAAAGATGGATTTGACAGAAATTTATGGATTTTTCAAAATCCCTCATCTAAAATTCTTCAATCCAAACATACTCTAAATTTATAGTGCTCACTTACAAGAACTGAGTATTCTGCCCGCTTCTTGGGAAAGCGAGTTTTTTGTTCTTCCTATCTATCAAAAAGTTATTTGTGGCAAATCTCCAATAGGAGTTTGCCACAAAACTTATTTGAACTTTGACATAACATAATTACATGTCTGTTGACTGTTGAGGCACTCATATCATGAAAAATGGAGTGAAGTGCTACCATCTGCTGTTAAAAGTAAATGTCTAGCATGTTCTCATAGTTTATTTTTGGCTGAGCAGGGACCACAATATGTTTGCACAAATTTCTGGACATTTGTGTGTACCAACTGTAGTGGGATACAGTAAGTATGAATGTTCATTTTGTCTTCAAGTCTCCATTCAGCTGCCAGTTTTTATCTCTTGCTTGCTTTTATCCGTGTTCTTACTGTACTTGAGTTGTTTTTCCATTACATGCACGTGTATAGAGTGAGATAGATCAAGTTGCTTCCACTGACAAAATGTTTGAAATTATTTTTAGTCGGGAGTTCACACATAGAGTGAAATCAGTATCAGTGGCTAAATTTACTTCACAAGAAGTTGCATATCTTCAAGGAGGAGGAAATAAAGTATGTTACCCAGCCTGCAGATTATATTTTTGTCCAGTAGGGGTTACCTATTCACTTTTTGTGTTTGACTGACTCCATCTCATATTTACAGCGTGGAAGAGATATTTATCTTAAAGAATGGGATCCACAGCGTCAGTCTGCCCCCGATGGCAGGTTGTCAATCAGTTCTATTCTGTAACATTGTATATATTAATAATTGTTGCATTTCTGATTTATATTTTTGCTTCCAGTAATGTTGAGAGACTTCGCAACTTTATTAAACATGTTTATGTGGATAGAAGATACACTGGTGAGAGGGACTATGGAAAGCCTCCAAATATGAAGTTGGTAAGATTGCTATTTACATTTTTTTTTAAATATTATAGCTTTGTTGAACTTTGTAATGCTGATGTCTCAGAACTTGAATCTTCTTGTTCTTGAATTTAATAATTGTTTCATTTATAAAGGTGCTATTTTTTTCTGATTCAGTGAAATGTCATGCAGGGTGACAAAGAGGACTCATACCAAGGAGGGTCACAAAGTCCACCTTATGAGGACACATATGAACGCCGCTATAGTGAATTGTCTAGTCCCGGTGGAAGAAGTGATGACAGAAATTCTAGATATGGTTATGATGAAAGAAGAAGTCCTGGATATGATAAAGAAAGTCGACAATATAATGATTACAGGAAAAGTCCTGCTCGCCCTGAAATAGTCAATGATTGGCGTCGGGAGGAGAGATTTGCAAATGGGAGAAAAGCTGATGAACGTAGAATATCTGATGGAGATTCTAAGTTAGAAAGCAGGTCACCTGAGCGGTTGAAAGATCCTGAGGTTTCTAGCCCCCCTATTGTACGGCCTGTTAGAGAAATTCTGGGAGATAACGTAGTGCCTCTTCGTATAAGTGAGCCTCCCAAAGCTAATTTTTTAAGGGCTGCTGATGGCTCTGTGCAAACACAGGTAGAGCTTCTGTTTCTTCTTTCATGTAGTCACATAAATACTTTGAAACTTTTGTTGTTGTTTCTGCTATTTTACATAATATTTTGCTTGCACTTTGAGCCATTAGTTCATGGAATTCTTTATTCAAATTCATCATATCAACCTTCAATTTCTTCAATTTTCTGAGGATTTGTTTATTGATTGTGGATCGTTATTGAACTTACAACCTTAAAATAAAGATTACCAGTAGCATTCAGCTTGAAGCTGTTTGCTACTTTATCTGTGTTTCTCCCTGTTTCATGCCACTTCGTGTTGTGGTTTGTTTTACAATTTATGTTCCATATTAAAGCAATTGAGTTAGTGGGGAATTTTATTCACTACTAAATAATTTATGAAATTTAAACAATCACATTTTTTCTTATTTTTCAAGTGAACTGAAATGAAAAATTATGGGAAAGAAAATATCTGGACTGAAATATAGAAATCTAGTTTGATCTGTTGGTCTTTGGAGACTTAATAATCAGCATGTAAACAGATCATAGCATATGATTAAGGTTAAGAATGTGGCTGTAAGTGACTTTCCATTAGAATCTGACACACACACACAGATTTGAAACATATGTTTAGATTTAAATTTCAAACATTTAACCTGCAAATTTTGCGGTTAATAACTTTTACCCAATTATTTAGCCTGCAAAAGAGATTCAAATTCTGACAACATTTAAGAAATGATATGTTCTTTATCTTTTTGGCATCACTGGCCACAATTATTCTACTAGGAATCACAAACAAGAAAGGAAGATATTAATCAAAGTCAACAAGTGTTAGTTCCTTGATTGGAAGGTTGGTTACGTGCTTTTGCTGCCCATAAATCTCCATGGAAAGACAAATGGCTAGATTTACTAAAAGCCAGTTCCCGATTCAGTGTATGTAGGCAAGCTATTGATTCATACAACATATGCATTATGGGTTGGTAATTTCATGAGGATTCAGTTGAGTGGTATAATGTAAAAGATGCAGAGAGGGAGTCAAGCAATGGATATTGAGAGGTAAAAAGGGATTGTATTGTTAAAGCAATAATAAAATATTAAGTTAAGAGTTATAAAACAGTGTGCATGCAGATGGAGGCAGTTACGGATATAAAATGAGGCCTTTGGAAGGTCGTGAAATCTGGTTTCTTCAGTTTTACGATTTTAGATTTCTTAAACCAGACTGAGAACTGAAACCAAATATCTTCAATCTCTAGACTAACCAAAATAACTCAAATGCATTGGTTTGGCTCAGTTTTGTTTTAATCTAATAATACCCACCCCATATTTTGAGTTGCAATCAAATTTGATTGTGATTTCCTGCTGCTTGCTTCAACCACAACTTTTGAGTTCTCATAAAAATTTAAGCTCTAATTTCACAAGTTACTTATTTGGTTGTGGTTGAATTACACAACGGTAAAGAATAATTTGCTTTTATGTAGCCTTGCTCGTCTTGATTTAAGTTTTAGTGGTCTGGTGATCATCTCTCTCATGAATACATTTTCCTTTCCAAAGAATTTGAATGGGTAGCCCTGATCATTCTACTTTGGTATCTATCATGTATTATCCTTGCTATAGGAAATTTGAATACTTGATAATTCTTTTTCGAATAGATTTTTGGGGCTCTCTCTCTCTCTTCCTTTTTTCCATCTTTTTTTTTCTTCTTCTTTTCTTTGAGTGAGAATTGGGAAGATGGAAGACATGGTCTCACTGTTTTGTGGCATGTAATTGCAGAGAACGGCATCTTCTAGTAGTTTGGGATCCTCTAATAGGAATTCAGCAGAAGTTAAATTAGAGAACACTGCAAGTTTAATTGATTTTGATGCTGATCCGGAACCACCTGTTACTACCATAGTTCCTCAAGAACAACAATCAACTGTGGTGCAGTCCATTGTACAACCAGCAAGTACAAACAATGATAATAATTGGGCATCTTTTGATTTCTCCCCTGAGGTTAAGGTATCTCAAGCTGCTTCAAATCCAAATCCACTTGAATCTGTTCTCTCACAATTGTCAGTACCAGCATCAGCACCTGTGAATAATGCATCAAATTCAATAGTTCCCGGCGCCTCACCTGTTATGTCAGTGGGGAATGCATCCTCATTGCCTGTCAATGCTTTTGCTTCTACAGTGATACTAGTTGATGGCTTGTCAAACTTTCATCCTGCTGGTGTTTCAGCAGTTGCCCCTGGACTGGCAACCTCAGCGCCTGTCAATGATGGTCAGTTTGTCAAAGTTAATGAAGCTCAGCAATGGCCTAATGTGCAGCATCAGCAACCTTTTCTATTTCCAGCTTCCAGTGGTCAATCTACTTCCCAACAATATACACCATCACTTTATGGAGCTTCAGGCAATCAGGTATAGTGGTTATCTTGAACTTGGAATTGGAGCTATGTTGTTGTCTACTTTTTGGTTTATGTTGTTGCCTTTGGGGTTTTGTGGTAGCCATGGAATTCGTCTTTGGCCCCTAGTGTGCAAGCAGCTTTGAGCACACCATCTGCTGGAGCGTCTCAAGTTGTCTCAACACCTTTCCCAGGGGTTTCTTCTTCTGGCATATCACAACCTCCGGCTTTGGAAGTTAAATCAAGTGGAAGAAGGGAACTGCCTGTGGTAATAGTGATTACTTTTGGTCTTGTCCATCTCATAATGAATGCCTCTTAAACTGATCCTGAATTATCTGCAGGATCTTTTTACTGCAACCTATTCATCTCTCCATGCACCAAATCCAGGGTGGCATATGGGTCCACCCCATGGTATGGGATACGCTATGCCATATGTTAATGCTGCAGTGGTATGTTTACTAACCCAACGATAATGAGTTTGCGTTTTACTGGTTTGCGTGCATCATTCCCGCGTTATGGTTGTACTTGTTTTAATTGCAGTCAATGCCAACTGCAATCCAGTCATCCAAGTCAACAAACCCATTTGATCTCAATGAACCATCACCAGCACAAGTCCAAATGGTACTATCTTTTTTGTTCTTAAATTCATGACTTCTTTCACTTATTTGATCCAATATTATGGTGTTCCTGAAAAAAGTTGCATCATGTTAGACATCAACTGTTGCCTAAGTCATGAAATTTGACATCATGACAACTTGCTGTTGCATTTACTCGCTTGTCTAATTTGTGGAAAGAACTATATGAACTGATAGCTGACTTTGTAAATGTGAAACATTATTAGTTCTTGCTTGATTGGATATAGGGAACTTGTTAGCCTTGAGGAATGCTTAATTTGACCTTTTCTTTTGATCTACTTTTTGATAACCATGTCAGCAATCACTTGAAGTTAATTTAAATCAAATGGAAGCTGTTTTATTTCTAGTTTCCTTGACTTCTTTCTCTTTTGATGCAGTTTCCTTCCATGACATCTCTGCGAAGTGCCCTCCCAAATATGCCACCGTCTTCAGGGTTACAACGTACTTCAAGTCTTTCTTCTCCCTCATCAGCATGGATGCCAACCAAGTTGTTATCTTTTCCGTCAGCAGTGCCTCCCCAGCCACCATCTTATGCATCAGCTATGCCTCCAAGTAAATTTGCATCTTACATTTCCCCCTACTGTTTTCTCTTCTTCATTGTCCTTGTTCTTGCCATTTGCTTAATTTTGATTTGAAATCTCAGGGGCATATATGTCACCACAAGTATCAAGTAACCTACTACTTTTTGGGTGAGTATTCCTTGGATGTATGTAATATTTGAATGGTAGTTCACAAGCATCTTACCTCCCCCGCAAAAGTGGTCCACCTTATAAATAATTTCATTGATAGTAGAAAACCTTATATATACAACTCTGAATATAAAATAGGAAACAAATATATAAAGAATATGAAATAATAAACTATAAAATAAATCTCTATCTATCTCTAATTACCTAAATCAAGCTAATTAAGAATATTATTCAAATATATTTCAATATCTCAAATATATTTCAATATCTCACAGCACTCCTCAAGTTGGAGCAAAAATATTGATCATGCTCAACTTGTTACAAATATAGAAAACAAAGAGCTCCAAAATTTGTATCACAAAAGGTCTCACACCACACTAATGTAGACCTAACCGGGTAAAAAATATTATACGAACCGACAAAACCTGTAACACAAAAGGTCTAACACTACACTAATGTAGATCCAACCAAGTAGGAGAAGATGTCGTACAATTTGAGGAGAGTCAAGTAAGACATACTGACAACAAATGTTACTCGACAAGGGTGACCCAAGAAATTACACAGTCTGCTCTCAAGGGCAGAAAAACAAAATGAATCACTCATGGACCCAATTCTGACAAAGAGATGCTCATTTAAGCGTAACTCCCGGATCGATATCGAGGTAGGGTTCCATTAGAACTCATGACTCTGATATCATATAAAGAAACAAAAATGAAGAAAAATTGATAATTTCATTGATAGTAGAAAATCTTATATATACAACTTTATGAATATAAAATAGGAAACAAATATATAAAAAATATGAAACAATACAAATTATGAAATAAATCTCTACATATATCTAATTATCTAAGTCAAGCTAATTAAGAATATTATTCAAATATCTGTCAATATTTCACAACACTCCCCTCAAATTGGAGCATAGATATCGATCATGTCCAACTTATTACAGATGTAAAAAACAAAGAGTTCCAAAACCTGTATCACGAAAGACCTCACACCACACTAGTATAGACTCAACCAAGTAGAAAATATCATACGAACAGACAAAACCTATAACACAAAAAGTCTCATACCACACTAATGTAGTTCCAACCATGTAGGAGAAGATGCATACCATCTGAGGAAAGTCAAGCGAGACATATCAACAACAAATGTTACTCAACAAGGGCGACTCAAGAAATTACACAGTCTGCTTTCAAAGGCAGAAAAACAAAATGGATCACTCATGGTGACCCAATTCTGATAAAGAGATGCTCACTTAGGCATAATTTTCGGATCGATTTCCATATAGGATTCCATTGGAACCCATGATTTTGATACCATGTAAAAAAATAAAAATGAAGAGAAATCGATAATTTCATTGATACTATAAAATCTTATATATACAACTCTGAATATAAAATAGGAAATAAATATATAAAGAATATGAAACAATACAAACTAGGAAATAAATCTACACCTATCCCTAATTATCTAAATCAAGCTAATTAAGAATATTATTCAAATATCTCTTAATATCTCACAACACATCTAATTCCTCAACTTCTGAGAATCCATTTTGGGTTTTCTGTAAATTTTTCCCAATTTTTGTGATTCTTTTGCAATTCTCTTCAATTATTAAAATTAGATTTCAGAATTCTTGGATTGGTATGAGAGGCTAGGTCATCAAATAGTTGGACTGGATTAGATTAAGAGTGACTATTAATCAGTCTTTGAATCCTAATTATTATCCTCTCTCAATTTTTTTTTATGCGTATTTATCTTATTATCTATTGGCATATTTGTTTATATGCTGCTTATTCACCCAATTAAAAAAAAAATGCAGGCACCAAGGAGTTGGAGGCTTTGGTGCTGAAGGGGCTGCTTTTGGTTCCATAAATACGGATCAGCAACTGGCTGGTAGATTCTCAGCCCCAGCTACGCCGTCACCTTTCTCTTCAGTTGGAGGGAATCCTTTTGGCTGACTGCAAAGAAGCATCAGCCTGCTGCTTCCTCCAAATCGCTGGGTGCAGGTTTGTTTATATTGTTCCGTTCAAAGCATCCAGCCTGCCCACCTTCAGATTCCCCAATCAAAATGTAAGATTCAAATGTCCATGGCAGCCGTGAAAATTAATGTTGTGAGAGAGTGAGAGAGAGAGCTCGTTCAATTCGAGAGTCAATTGGCGTTTGTATTGTATTGGTCATTGGGTGAACTTTTGTTGCCACTTGCCAGCCACCCGTAGCTCTTGTATCATTTTTTGTGTGTTGCCTGTTGCTTTTAGGAGCATCATTTTTTCCCCACTTTTCTTGTATGATTCCGCGATTTCTTAATATTGGGGTGAGACGTTGGAGTCTGTGAAATGCTTGTGAACGATTATCATAGATAAATGCAGCTTGTATAATATTGCGGTGATTTTTCTTATAAATTCAGTTTGGGTATTTGCTTCCTATTGCGTTTCAAAATCCCATATCTATATATTCCATTAAACAAATTCTTCAAAGGAGCTAAATCAG
This sequence comes from Balakata baccata, assembly GCA_949630135.1. Lineage (NCBI taxonomy): Eukaryota > Viridiplantae > Streptophyta > Magnoliopsida > Malpighiales > Euphorbiaceae > Balakata > Balakata baccata. The sequence continues at coordinate 34,511 of CATIWF010042816.1, forward strand.
CATGATGAGATAGTAAGGTTGCACAATTACAAATATTTTTCGTCTCTTTTATAAAATATTTTGATATCTTCTTGTTCTCCATCCATCTCGAAGAGTTGGTAAGAAAATCTAGACCTGACTATTCCAATTTGGAACAGGCCGAATTGGACCGGTCAAATCCAGGCCGTGCTGGCAGTCAATAGTTACGAGCTGGAATCGGATTGGAACTAGTTCCAGTCCGGTTTCGGCTCTGAACTGGAAAAAAAATATTCCACTTGTTTTCTAATTCAGAACAGTCATGATGCTAGGTGTCAGGTTCCCGTCCTCTCCCTCCCAATGGTCAGTTTTTTGACCTTTTTTTTAAATCTTATTTTTTTATACATTTTTTTATAATATAAATATTTTTAAAAAAAGTATAAAGAGTAAAAGATAAAAATGTAACTACAAATGGAAAATAACAGTTATAATTTAATTTAAAGATATTTTTATCTTTTTAACTACGCAATTTTTTCTATAAATATTTTAATTCATTTCAATTTCATTTAATCAAATTTTCTCTCAATCTCAAATTCTTTCAACTACACAATTATTCTCTCTTAAATTCTCTCTAATTACATTTAAAATTTTTTTTGTCTATTAAATTGTCTCAATTTACACTCAATTTTTTTTAAGTTCTATAATTATCAAATTTTTCTCTAAAAAATGATAAGCAACGGTGGAAGAAGCTAATTCAGTTCCAACAATTTTTTTTGTAGATATTGAAAATTATGATAATTTTGTGAATGTGGAGGATGAGGAGGAGAAGATGGTGAACGAATTGACTTCCAAACACACTACTTAACAAAGCTAAAGAATGATGGATAATATTCCAACAAATATGGATCAACGGTATGATCAAAAACTCCGCTCATCCGATATTTTTTAAATTCATTTCAAGAAAATATAACAAAATAATGACCAATTACAAGTTGTGTGAAAATATTGTAACCAAACTTATAAAGTTAAACAAGGAAGTGAGTGTGGCACTTTTAAAAAGCATTTGGAAAATAAACATGTTGCTCGACTCAGCATCGCGACAAAACAAATCCAAATCTCTAGGTTTGTAGATTCATCTTCTAACTTTCTATTATTTCAATATAATGATGAAACATATAAACAAGAAATGATAAAAATAATGTTGAAAATTTATTTTTTAATTTTAGTGAAAATTTTGGTTTTAATAATTTTTTTCAAACTGCTTTAAATCTCGCTGCTAAACATATTTCAAAAAACACTGTTAAACGTGTTTTACTTGAATTGTATAATGAAAATAAAAAAGAATTGTGCAAAATTTTTTCTTCTTTGAATTGACGTGTTGCAATTTGTAGTGATATTTGGAGTAATCATTGACACATACATTCATATATGAGTATAACATGTCATTGGATTGATGATAATTGGATTATGCAAAAAAGATTACTTGCATTTAGAATATTTGATGATAGATGTATAGCAGATAATATTTTTAAAATGATAAAAAATATTTTGGAAGAATATGGTTTAATTAATAAAATTTTTTGAATCAGTTTTGATAATACGGTAGCTAACACCGCTTCTATTAAAGAGTTTCAATTTTTATGTCAACCTTATATTGGTGGAAAATTTTTTCATATTAGATGTGCATGTCATGTTTTAAATTTGTGTGTGCAAGATGATTTAAAAATATTGGGTGATGTAATTAAACCAATAAAATAAGCAATTATTTATTTGCATAGACATCTTTAAATTATGAAATCATTGATTCGTTTTTATCGTGAAAATGGCAAAAGACAGAAAAGATTTCTATAAAATGTCCTAACTCGTTGGAATTCCACATTTGAATTAATTACGGAGTCATACGCATATAAAGATTTATTATGCTTATTTATTTCCACTAATGTGATACAAATTAATTTATATCTATAACATTGGGACGCTTGCAAAAAAAGTTTAGAGATTTTAAAAGTTTTTAACAATACAACATATGTTTTAAGTTGTATTTATTATCCTACATGTCATTTATTTTTTACTCAATATTTCAATATTGCTGTGTTAAAGAATATATAAATAATATTATTTTGCATGATGTTATATTTGTCATGCAACATAAGTGATTATCTTATTTTAAAATAATTTATTTGATTAATCTTGTATTTTGTGTTGATGATCATAGGTATAGAATTACAATATTACATAAATATTTGTAAATTTATTATAAGTGTCTTAATATTGAGAATATAGTAAATGAAGTTAGAATAAATATCTGTGACCTATTTAATTCATTTAGTAATTTAAATAATATTTCTATTTCCACTAATTCTAGTCATGAAGATGTTGAATTGGAAAATGTGAGAAAGAGTGATCGTTTGACATTAAAAAGTCATAAAAAAATCTCGATCATCTACCGGTTCACTTGAACTTAACATTTATCTAATAATAAATTTTGAGTTTGGTGATAGTAAAACAAGTAAAGACTTTCCTGTTCTTGAATGATAGATTCGTCACCTAAACATTTATCTCGGCGTTCTTGGCAAAATTGCAAAACAAATTTTTGCATGTCAAGTTTCAACAGTTGTAGTTGAACAAATATTTAATTCGAGAAGTAATATTTTGGATGAGACGCGATCTAGTTTAGCTCCTGAATCAATTGAAATTCAAGCATGTATCACTTATTAGATTAAAACAACCCTAGTATAATAAGAATTTGAAAAAGAGGGATACGATAAATAATTAACTTTTATGATTGAAAGAACCGTCGACACATCAAGTATTAGCAATTCGTTTTAAATAAGTAAAAGGGTATTCAACAAATTTAAAAGGTAAGAAAATTACGTAAATTTTGATTCCTTTAAATTTTAAGAAAATACGTGGACAATTTAATTAATGGTAAAAAAATAAATTCAAGCCAATTTATTACTTTTAATATTCTTTTCAATTTTTTTCTCAAATTTGCCTTAAATATTTTTTAAAATTACAAATAAATAGTCAACTTATAACTTATAAATTTTTAACATTCTTACTTTTTTTTTTCAAATTTAGTATAAATAATTTTTAAAATTAAAACTAAATATTTAAAATTTTTTAAATTTATTACTTTTAAATGTTTTTCAAATTTAACTTAAATATTTATTACTTCTCATTCATTCTTATCTTCTAAGTCCTAACTTAAAATTTTTTCTCAATTTGTACAATTAACTCCACTTAATTATAATTTATATAAATAATACATTATTCTAACCTTAATTGTATTTCTTTAACTCATAAATTATTCTCAATTATTAAATTTATATTTATATTAAAAAAAATTTAAGATAATCTGAATCAGCTGAACCAGGACTAGAACTGGCCAGTTCGAAACCAGTCTGGAATCGTCCCCTGGCCAGTTCCAGTCCAGTTTAAATTTTTTGAACCGTAAAACCAGCAGTTCCGAACCGTTGATCAAGTCTGAAAACCAATTAGCTAAATAAGCTCGGTATGAGTGAACTTTAGAGGAGGATATAAACCTTTAAAAGTACACTAAGAAATATTTTACAGGTATCAAATTGCTTTGCCAAGTAAATTGAATCATATTTCATCTTTCTTTCTTTTTCTCTCTGGCTTACTCTGAGGATTGGATTACAACATCAACCTTTATGCTTATGCAGAAGCTTGGATGACAACATCAAAAGAATAAATAAGAATAGAACTGATCAGTACATGCATTGCTTCTTCCTCCCGCTCGACTGCTTCAAGTATACTGTAATTCTTCTGTCTCCAACTGTTCTGGTAACTATATGCATAACAGATGATAAAGCTATCACAAAATGATTTAGGAAGGTTTCAAATTATAATGTCATCAAGTGGATTCTGCATTTTGTCTGTACTTCAGGATGATCGGAGCCACTAGCATCCACACTGCAAATTGGTTTTCTCCTTTCAGTATTGCAGTAATTTTTACTTCATTCAGTTGTCTAAAATATTGCCTCCTAATCAACCACAATTGACAGCTGAATAATCAATTATTATTGAAGTTGATTTTTTTTTTAAAGCACTTACAGTATACACAGACTGCCAGCCATTCATTCACGACTCTGACCCATGTGCTGGTCCAACCCACATCAATTGTCCACCTGCAGAATAGAGCATGGAATGGGACATTTATCGTTTTCTTGTCCTTCTTGAAATTTCTAATCATCAAAGTTACGGAGAAATAATAAGGAACACCAAAAACATTTCTTTTCTATTAGCTTATTATAATTTTCGTGCACATTCATATATTGATATGACAAGGCTCTGTATTGATTACGGATAGCGTGAACTCAAGTCAACTTATCTTTGTTCAATTCAGGTAAGCTAAGCCTTCAATCCAAACTAACATGGGTCGACTATATTGATCAGTTTCCTCCAATCCAATAATAATAATAATAACAACAGCAACAACATACTTCTGGATGGCGTGATGAGTGTTCCAGCCGATCAATAGCATTGCAAAGTACATTGCCCCTGTGGCAAAGACAAAATGGAAGAAACCATAACCGTATGGAACATCATCCTCAGCCTCTTTTTCACCCTTCCTGAACTGCACCAATTGTCAGACATGTTTTTTATTTTTGGATTCCTTTGTTTGGCAAAGTAATGATAATTAGCATTTAAAAGTTCAGCAGCTAGCAGGGCGGACCTGGAAGCATTGTGAATCAATACCCGTAGAAAATGTTGCGATAACAATTGCAAGTAATGCAACAACAAAGCTCTGTCAATAGATGAGAGTTACTGTCATTCTGAGAGAAAATTATTGCTATTTTCTGGCAATTAAAAAAAAAACTGTAACAATCATAGCTTTTCTGAAAATTTAGCTAAAGCAGGTATCAAATTGGAGTCAGAAACAATTATTGATATCCTGCCTGAGCCAGAGTATTGGTAGGCACTACTTAAAATAGTTAAAGTATTGATAGTGGAGGAAGTTATTACTATAATGGTAAGCCAATCTGTTCTTTTTGAAGCTTCAGCCTTTCTGTTGCAACTTTCACCTGCTGGTTCGCTGAGAACACCAAAAGAGTCAGAAATACTGAATACATGGCTTCATGTTAGTGTGTATCAAAATGGATGAGGAACAACACCTTCTGATTGCACACCAGCAAAGGAAGACCACATAGAGACCCATGAGCCCTGGAGTTAAGTAGCCAGCATTTACCTGTTTCAGGGAAAAAAATTTAATTTCATTTCTTTTTATTCAAACAATGATGACAAATGAAATGATCAAGTGACTATATATTAAAAACTTACTTTTGGATGAAGAGAGATACTAGTCATGACTTGGAGGAGTACCAGTGTCCAAGTGATGAAGAAAATGTTGAGGAGGCAAGATGGCTCTGGTGTATACCAAATGTACATCAAAATGATCCCCACTATGCATATAACATATGCACTTGTTGCTATTAACATCACATGGATGTGGCTGCAATTTCATCCAAATTTTTATTCTACATTAGTCCCCTCCTGTTATTTAGCTTTGCTCCAAGGATGTGACCAAAATTTCCTCTAACTCTAATAAATAGATGTCACTGTTTTTTGAGTTAGGTCACTTGAGTAAAAATGACAAAACGGCTACATAAGGGATAATTCATCTGTCGTCTTACTGAGGGCTATTGACTCCAATTTTTGTCTATAAAACCCTAACGACTAATTACCGTTCCTTCCGCCCGAGTGAGGTACCATTTTTTTTGGGAGGAAGCAAACGACAAAATGACCAAAATAGGCGTATTCAATAAAGACCGGTCATTTGAAGAATACGGCGCCTACCATATGCGACAGGTTCATGTTTAGTGAAGGGTGGGTCGTTCCAAGCAAGTGTTTGAAGTGTCATTCGTCCAACGACAACGATTCAAACGCCCATGTTAGGCATAATTGATTCTGTGGTTTTGTTTGACAGAAACAACAGCTAAAGTGAAATCATTGTAATTTGCGTAGGATTTTCATCAACAAAAATTACTGAATAAGAAAACCGAAAATGAGGGAGGAAAGCAGGTTCAAATCTCACAAATAAGAGACTTCATTCTCTGAAAGTGAAAACAATCGTTAAAAATATCAAAAAATAGAAATTAACCCGATTTAAAACCTCAATGTTGAATGTTAATTTGCAGAGATGACTGCTACTTTTTGTTCTTAACCCAAAAATGTTTAAGGAGGCAGCTTCAGGAAAAAAAAAACAAACAAAAACAAAAAAGGGGGACTGGGAGATGGGTAAGTTCTCGTAGATCAACTACTAAATACTTGTCCTAATTAGGATTAAGCCTCATCGAAAATTGACAAAATAATGACACCTTAATTGTAATATACTAACACTCGAAAATTCTTGGATAGACCGAATATATATATATATATATATATATATATATATATATATATATATATGCCAAACCAACCCAACGGGAGAGTGTACATATTTATTAAAAACAGCAAGATTTGGCATGACTCCATTTCGCTCTGCTTTCAGGATTTGGAGATTTATTTTTGTTAATGGATATTGCATAATGCATAGGCTAAGTATGGCTGAAAGAAGAAACGTGATATCTGACAGACAAATTATTCATGTCTGTAAAGGCTAAAAGAGTAGAAAAGATTTAGATGAGTGGATTCCTACCATCTTTCAGCATTCTCGTCAGACAGGCAACAGTCATTCAGCCACGTGATGAAACTGATTATACTTATTAGTTGAATCAGGAGAAAGACCCTGAAAAGAAATTGTAAAATAGTTTAACTAATGCTAGTAAAAGAGATTTTTAGGTAGAGCTATATCATCCATGATGAAGTCAATTAATTATTTATTAACATGTATTTTATTATTTTATTTTGTTGAAGTAAATACAATAGATATATATGTCATTTAATGATTGGATTAGTCTATAGATGATATGGTAGGTAGAATCTATCTAAGAATTTCGCTAATAAGATATATCATAACAGAGATCACATGTTACCCGGCACCAAAATGCGCAATCTCTCCTGCAATTGTTGTGAAGTCAAGAACAAATCAAAATTATATCAGCAGTTGACAGAAAGAAAAAGAAGACTAATGCTTGATTGACTATCAAAAATCAACTAACCATAAATCCGAATAAACGCAGAAGGAACTAAAAAAGTCATGATTGTTAATGCAATCCACAAAACAATCTTGGAAGCCCACCATCCAGAGTGCCAAGCATCTCTGGGATCATGTAACTTTGAGGTACCAATAGTGGAAAGAAACATTATTATAAAAAATACCTGTTTGATGCTTTAGTCAAGGGGCACAGCAATATCCACAATGAATAATGAAAACAGTATAGAATTGTAGCTCAGGTAGAAGCTAAAATGATTGACATTAATAGTTGCCAACACAAATCAAGATGAAAAGGATGAATTTGTGATTTCATTATTCATTAACATAACAAAAGAGATGGATATTATGATTCATTATATATAAGTTCAAGCAATGCTTGTGAATCAAAGGATACAAAGCATCCCAGGCTTACACGCAGAACTCCTTCAGCACCCAAACAGTCAGATTTGCCAGCACATATCCTTAGTCCTGCATCCACAGTTTTCAATATAGTTAGAGATCCAAACCATAATTCATGTGGAGATGGGATTTAAACTTTGCTAAAACTCTGAGTACAAATATAGTCTTACAAACTTGTTCCAAGTGAACAAACTGAATGTTAACTAAATCAATATACAGTCTTACTTTCTAATTCTGATAAAGCACCATGGCCATAGTCTCGAGCAGCCCAGGCGAGGAGATTGGCAAAGAGAAATATCAAGGCATAAACATATCTGGCCATCCAGGGATTGCAGCCATTTCTGAATTGGGCAAACCACGAAGAGTCCTTGAGTATAGCTGCGTCCCTATTGCTTCTGCTGCTTGTACCACTCTCCATTTCTGCTTCAAACCAACCTCACAGTCTACACTCCTCTTCATCACATGGGGCAGCAATGTAGCATCTTATGAATCGGTTTCATTCACATCAGGTCCTTTCCCTACCCTCCAAATGTAAATTAGTGTAGTCAGAAACCTGCCACTTGAAAAAAAAAAATCGATACACTATCACCTAAATGTCAAAATTCACAACTGGGATCACATTGATATCAGCACCAAAAGAAACAAAACCCCACCTCCTGCTATAGCTGGGCTGGTCTGGTAAAAACCAAGCCTATATAAATGACCTAAATGGGTACTGTACTTTTGGGCCACTGATGTCACTTCTGGAAATTTAGTGATTCTAATTTCATGAGCAACTCGATTTCAAATTCTTGAGAATAAATTCCTTGCAGATCAATTCACATTAAATTCGTTCTGTAACAGAAAGTGAAATTTTTCTTGTTCTTTTAAAGAAAAGAACAAAATCACATGTATATATATATATAGAAAGTGGTATACTAGGCTTAAATGCTTAATAGCATAACAAGATTGGCGTGCAGGAGTTAACGTGTGTCATAGATAACAAAACTGATTAAAAGTTTTTGAGGTGTTAATCTTTCTGCAAGAGTACCGTAAGTCAATAGCTTTAGCTTTATGGGTCACGCTATGACACAGTTCATAATCAGTAAAGAATCGTCTCCCTCTCTCTCTCTCTTCTCTCCCCCGCTTTATGGCCAAGATTTTCATTTTCAACAAATACTCCTTGGGAGTCGTGCAAGCAAATTATGAGTGAAGGAATCTTTTACTGCTTCCCGTGCAAGTCTATTAATAAAAACAGTTTTTGGACGATTTTACCCATCCATGCTATGCTTGCTTTTGGGACTGAGGGGGCTAGCTTGGTCATTTGACTCCTTGCTTATTTTAGTTCATCTTTTATTTGCATTCTTGAAGAGCAGATAAAAAGCAAAGACCGATAGCTCCACAAAAAGCAAATATTCTCCATTAATCTCTTACGCCTTGTTTGGAAATTTTTCATGAAAAAAATAAGGGACGAAAATAAAGTTTCTTTTCCTCCTTAATTTTCTTTTTTTCTATAATATTTGCAAAATTTTCCTCCATGAGGAAAAATATAAAAAAAAAATTAAATTTTAGATTGAAGTAATATAATAAGACATATTTTTTTTATTTGTATAATTTATTGTTAGAAAAAAAAAGGTTGGATAATAAAAAATATAAATTATTTTATTTTATTTTAATTTTTCTCATTTTTCAAAAAATAAAAAAATAAAAATATCTCATTATTTTTTTCTTTTTATATTTTTCATCTATCTAAACAGAAAAATAAAAATTATTTCTTTCCATTTTTTATTTTTATTTTTATTTTTTTCCAAACAAGATAAAGTATAATAATTCCTAATTTTCCTTCCCCCGTATTTTACCCCTCCAAACAATGGGTTAATTCAAAAGAGATTTCCTTATCATTTAGTTCTCGAGAAAATATAAGAAATTAGTAAAGATGAAATGAAAACAGAAATATTTAAGATGTCTCTCTGTTAGAAAAACAAAAGTAGGACGCGAAGGTTTTATGTCCAAACTCAGTTTCTTGTTTGTTTCTCAAGAAAATCTCGGATCAATCGAGAAACATAATTTTCTTTTTTTGTTTGTCTTGCTAATTTGCTATTACATAATTTTCTAATATCATAATAATGTTTGTTTTTACTTAAAAATAAGCCAATTAATCAAAACAATTCAAAAAAAAAATATTAGAAAATATTTTTGAAAGTATTTCGCTTGAATGCTTCATCACACAATTCATTTTTACCTACTGAATGCAGCATGAGAGAGAGAGAGAAACATGAACAAACCATAAACAAACATCAAGCAAATTCATATATCTTATAAAGCACAAAACAATGGCTCAAATTCCACTATTCCAGTATAACAAGGAAAAAAAACCCAATGTACCTTTATAACAAGCGGCGGAGATCCAAAAGAGCAATGTTTCTTCAAATGAATTGATCACTCGCCGTCGCCGAAAATGCAGAGAGAGAGAGAGAGAAATTAAAGAAAATTTTGATTATTTATTAAGGAGGTATTCTAACAGAAGAACACAGAGAAGAAGATGATGATGATGATGATATTTGCGTGCTTGCTTTAATGCCTTATGCAATCGATTGATTATTCTTTCTTTTTAAATTCTAACCATTATTTGTTGCTCTTTCCTTGACTGAAAGAAAGATGAATGTGGATAGTTCTCGCTTTTTAGAGTTTATTTTTTTCTTCTTATTTGTGTTTCAGCTTTGCTTTCTTTATTTTCCTTTTTTTTTTTCCCGTAATACTATTTTCAATTTTACTTTCTATTATATTATTTTACTCCTTATTTTAACTTTTTATTAATAAAATTATTTAGACAAAACAAATAAAAATTAAAAGTAAGACAACAAAAAAGAAAAAAAAAGAGAAAAGAATAAAAATTAAGAAAGATAAATAATAAAATATTATTTAGTAGCTCTTGCGACTCTTAAATTAAATGAGGAAGACTTTAAACTTTAAAGAGTGAGATAAATAAATAGTAAGATAAGAAAACTATTTGATAGCATAAAATTCTCTAAATATAGATAAGAAAAGAAATATGGAGACGGTTGGGATGCTCTAAGTTTCACTTTCCATTTTAACTTTTTATTAATAAAACTATTTAGACAAAAAATAAAAAAAAAGAGTAAAATACAATAAAAAATAATGAAAGAGAAAAAAAAATAATAATAAAATATTATTTAGAAACTTTAACTCTTAAATTTGAAAAGAAAAAATATATATTTTAAAAAATAAGGTAAATAAAAAAATAAAATAAATACTATTAAATAATATAAAACTCCAGTAGTATGTCAATTAAGTAATTAACTCCATTAATTACCTAAACTTGGGCGCAGCTCTTGATTAGTAGTAATCTTGCTGCTTCTGTTTTTGGCATATGCTAAACAAACAAATTAACATATTTCATTGATTATATCACTCTATAATCCGAAAGAAACTTTGATAGTTCAATAAAATTAGTTTGAAAGTTAAAATTATTTATAATTAAGAGAGTCCACTGAATAAAATTAATAATTAAAATAATTAATTGATTTTATAGTAAGATGAGTTTTTTAAACCATCCAGCATTCCTTTTTAATTAATTTATCCAGTAAAACATATTTACTATAGATAGATTCAATAAGGGCTAAAGTTTTTTTTTTTTTTTCCAAATTTAAAAACGCTTTTTATACTAAAAGTTCTAGCTCTATATCTTTGGTTAAAAAATTTAATCTCTATTATTTAATCTCATCTCATTTCATCCTTTAAAATTACTATTTAGTATTCTTTAGTTCAATGGACTTTCAATAATTTAAATTTTCAATCAGATCTATTTACCTTAAATGATTTATTATTTAATGTGTTAAATAGGAATCAAATATAGAAATTTCAGAAGAAAGAAAAATAATGAGATTTGAGTTCTTACAAAAAAGAAAAACAAGATGAGTTGGGTAAGGGAGTGGGAAGCATTAATAGGTAAAACAAAACGGGCAAAGGATTATGATTGAGCATGTTTTTACGATCCTATAGAGTTGTTTTGGTTTGGTTATTGCATTCATTACACTTGAATAATTACGTCTCTCGCGACATATTAAGCTATGATGGTTTTTTCACATCTTCTTTTCTTTTATTCACTAAATATCAATATGTATTTAATAAAAAATATAACATATATGAGAAATGTTTAAAATATATAATATTATATAACTTAAAAACAATTATATATGTGAAATTATCTTTTTATTTTTTATTTTTTTTTGTGTAATCACTCATTATTATATACTATTGTATATGTCACGTGATTTTATAATTTATAACGTAGCTACTCCTTAATATGCCTAATAAAAATTAAAATTTCAACAACAGATGCAATTTATACAGTGCGCTGTCGATTATTCCTAAAGAAAGAACACTCACATCTCCCATACCTTCCTGTTGGAACGGAATTAAGAATCGATCTATACTAATTTATTATATAAGTATATATAATTATGTGCAATAAAAGAAAAAAAATAAGCCAAAGAAAATAAAGTATATATAATATTGTATGCTTTTTTTTTTTTTTTTT
>CATIWF010042817.1:0-10851 GCA_949630135.1 Balakata baccata
GAGTGTTCAATCCACATGACCGTGTGGATCCACACAGGCATGGCAGAATGCCAACTGTGTGGATCAACACAGGAGTGTTGCCAAATTTTCAGAAATAAAAAAATAAATTGGGCTTGTTCAGAACCACGAGATTTTGGGCTGACATTCGTATACGCAGATCGCGCACCCACGCATTGGCCCATCCGGCCCATGGATTTGCACCCCCCTGCGCCTAAGCGCGCGAGAGAGAGCCTTCCATTCTACTTTTCTTACCCATGTAAGAAAACATTTCTATATATAAACACAAGTCCAATTTCAATTCTTAGTGATGTGGGACAAACTTCCACTCACTTTCCACCTTTAAATCTCCTTATCATGGAGCTTACTTTGAGCTTCAATTTCTATTCACACATTTTCCATTTTGAGCATATGAATACATTAATTCATAGTCCTCATATCAAAGAACATATATCCGGGTCTTTTTTCCAAAACCGAGTTGTGAGACCCACCCGAATAATCCTCTCAAAATGGTTCATAATCACAATTTTTCCAACACAATAAACTTCAAGAGTTGAGATAGGATAATTAAGAGTGGTAATGGAACAAATTTAGAGTGACAAAAAATACCACCCCGTTCCCCATCCGCTCCATTTCCCAATAGAGAAAAATTATTGGTCCCTATTCCCACACCATAAGATAATAGGGATATCTGACTCAATTTTCAATTTTATTAAAATTTTTAGTTAATTTATTTAATATTAAAAATATTTTTTATTTTTTGATAAGTATTTCATGTTGTTGCTTTCAACAATTATATATATAAGGCATATACCTATAATTTCTAGCAAATTATATCTTGGATTTTGGTCTAGGATGCATTATAAACTAGATTCTAATTGACACATGTAAATAGCGGTGAAAATATTGTAAATATAATTATTCATTAGTTTATTAAAAAATGTTCATTACGAATAAAGTAAAGATTCATTGGTTTATTGAAAAAGGTTCAGTACGAATAAACTGAAAGTTCATTACGAATAAACTAAAGGTCTATTAGTTTATTAGAAATGTTCATTAGTATATTAAAAAAATATTTATTATGAATAAAGTAAATATTCATTAGTTTATTGAAAAAATTTATTATGAATAAACTAAAAGTTCATTACGAATAAACTAAATATTTATTAATTTATTAGTAAAAAGTTTATTAGTAAATATTTATTTTTATTTCTTTATGTATTTTATTTGATGGAAAAAATGGATATTTATTAATAAACTAATAAACTTTTACTTATTCATAATGAACCTCCAATTTTATAACTGTGAATATTTCTCAATAAACTAATAAACCTTTAGTTTATTCGTAACGAATCTTCAGTTTATTCGTAATGAATCTCTCTCAATAAACTAATAAATTTTTATTTTATTCGTAACGAACTTTCAGTTTTATAACAAATAAACATTTACTTTATTTGTAATAAACCTTTAATTTTATAATAAATTACGCTTTCTGAATTAATTAATGGACATTTATTTTATTCATAATGAACTTTTATTTTATAACAAATGAACATTTCTTAATAGACTAATGAACTTTTTACTTGATAACAGATAATAAATATTTACAAAAATGTCACCGTATTTTAATAATTATATAAGTTTGATTTATTTACAAAATTGTTACCGTCTTTCACATTTGTAATAAGTTTTGGTCTATAATGTTACATGAACTGGAGTTTATGATATAACAACTCATAATTTCTACCTTGTTTCGGCCACATGAGACTTTAGGTTTGAGCGAGACATATAAATGACAAAAAAATGTCATGTTTGGGGTGGATTCTGATTGGATTTAGATTGAAGCTATATGAATGCGAATCTAATTACTATTTCTAGAGATAATAGATATTCTTTTTTATTTAATTAAAAATTTCGAGTTCAAACTGTAAATATCACTTTTAAAAATTTATTAAAAAAATTTATTTTTTAATATACTCTCACGTAATAGATCTATCCAATACAAATTCAAATTACTTTAAATATTTTGAATTGTTGGCTGAGATAAATAAATAAAATAAAGTACAATAAAAAAAAAGCAAAATAAATTTCCAACAAAAAAAAAAAAGCAAAATAAATATATTATATATTGTATTAGGCCAAAAGAAAAAGAAATGGTGGGCAAAGAGCCAAGAACCACCTCTGTGGCTAAATAATGATGTTTGCATTTGGTGGTCAATTATGAATGATAATAAAAAGTGTGAAAGAGATAGAGATAAGGAAATATTGGTAGGATGGTTGATGTTGATGTTGACGTTGACTAATTTTAAGATTCTCCGACACATCTGGACTACCACGTATTGATTTTGGTTTAAAGTATACGTCGTGATTAGAAAAATTTGTATATAGATTGAATTTATTATTAAAAAAATTAATAAAAATAAAATAATTAAATTTATATTATTATATAATTAAATTAATATATGATATAATAAAATGAATATTTTTTTTAAAAAAAGAAATAAGATTCTTTTTTAAAAATTCTCAATTATTGAGAATGCTTTTAGAATCCGGCAAAACGATTGTTAGTGTAGGTGGCAGACACTGTATTTTTACTATTTTAATCATGCAAATCATGGAGTTTTTCAGAATTTATTTTCTAGAGTCGTATTATCCACACAAAAAAAAAGGCAAGATGTTGATTGGTATATTACTAAAGGGTATTTGCCTATTTGGCATTCCATTAAGAAAATATTTATTGGAAAAGAAATAATTTTTAATTTTTCTTTGAATTTTAAAAACTATTTTAGTGAGAAAAATGTAAATAGATTCTTAAGCAATTGAGAAAAATAATTTATGAAAAATTGTAAAAATCAGTCAATTAAATAAAAAAAAATCTAAATTTCATATTTAGTATCCAACAACAATTTTTAATTTTTGTTATTTATAATCTAAATTATAAGGCTCTAAATAAAAATAAACCTAATTAAAATGGGATCGATATGATTGTTTTTAATTTTTTGAATATAATCTTATACCATAAAAAAACTTTAAATCTTATAATTTTGAAATAAATTACTCCCAAATACCTAAAACTTTCAATCTAATTAAAAAAATTAATTTCATAAAAATAAATTATTAATAAATGTCTATGTAAATTGTCAGTTATGAAACCATTTGTTAGAAAGAAGCTCTTGATACATTAGTTAGGAACACAAAATTATATAAATTTGATAATGCGAAAAAATAAACAAAAGTGATCATGAAAATAGTAGACAAATGATATATGTGATTTGGCTAATTATGCATACGTCCACAGGAGATAAAAATTTTGTTATGCCAATCCAGAACTGGAGATTACAAACAATAAAGTCTCATAATCCAAACAAAGCAAAACCTAAAAACTTAAAGTTCAATATAAATGCTGCTTACCAAAGTCACTTGATCTCAATGTTTATAATTTTCTATGACTATCAAAGAATATTTATAGTCCCAAAATTCTATCTAATCCGGCCAAGAAATATAATTGTAGTAGAATAAGAAAACCTAAGTCAAAATATATCAGAACACATAATCCAAGTGGAACTCTAATATACTATATGGATGTGTGGGACAAAAGACTAAAGGTACTGATACAAGTACGTAAGTTTGCACGGGCGTGTGAGACCAAATCAAAATTGGCTTCGCATGCGTGAAGCCAAATGTGACAAAATTTTTCCTCGTGCATCCATGGCACTTGATTTTATGCCAAAACACAACAATCTCAATCTTGGTGCAAAATCACAACTCTATCTCCTCTCCAATACGATTAAGGCCAATCAACAAGCTATAGAACCTACCAAATTGATACATCGATCAAACTTGGTAGTAGACAACAAATCAACAGGATTTTTCACAAAATTGAACCAGACAGCTTATTTGAAAGCTTCTGTTAATACCATGTATTTAAAATATAAACAAGCTCACCAAATAACAGCAATATAAGCAAAAGTGAACACATAAACAGTCAAGGACCCACCAAAAGATTTACCAAACCGCAAGCAGTAACCTGAAGTCCTATAGAGATATCTCAAAATCCACTTTACCACCTCCCAATGAATTTAACCAAAACATGACATAAACTTGTTGACCAAAACAGCTCCAACATGTGTATAAACTATTACACACATACCAAATTTTGAATTCAAGAGCATTATTACATCTTGATCGGACATAAGGATGAAATACTAGCTAACCCTGTCAATGTGCTATCTTGCAAAATATATAAGGAACTAACTTGTGTGGCTCTCATTAGCATTAGTACACTAGAAGGAAGTAACATGCAAAACATCATTATATGCAACAAAATTGCACCCAATCTGATCAATTGTGTTGAGGGATATCAAATTCTTCTTCAAATCTAGAATGTACCAAATACCAGTGAGAGTTATCACAACTCCATCAAACATGCAAATTTTAATGGTACCAATCCCATGAATTCTAAAAGATAAATCATTATCCATCCAAATAACTCCACCGTCAACTAAACTTAAGGTAGAAAACATGTCCCTATTCGGACACTTATTGTAAAAACATGCATAATCCATAATCCAGTTTGACCCAAATTTATGCCTTTCAATTGTGATAGTAAGTACATCACCATAACTATAACAATCAGCAACACTTGCTTGATCAATACCATCATCCTTATTACCTTTATTTTTATCATTTAATTTCAAACAGTCAACCTTTATGTCCTTTCTTTTTGCAATGATGACAGGTGACAATTTTGGACCACTCCTTACCTTATTCTTACCACCCGAACCCTGAACTACCAACCCTCACCTGAAGGTTCTTTAGATTTTGATAACTACTAATCAATCAACTCAATTTACAAAATAGCACTATTAACCTCTTCAGTTTTAATCTCTTCACGACCATATAAAAGGGTCTCACAAAACAATTTGTAAGACATATGTAGGGAACACAATAAGATAATCACCAAATTCTCATCATCAATCTCTACATTAATGTTTTGGATATCTATAACAATTGGAGCAAATTCATCAAGATGAGGCTTAATAGATTTACCTTCATAATGATGAAATTCCTTAAGTCCACTCCTTAACAGTAGACGTAGCTAACTTTGTCATATATAATGGCTCCAACTTGAGCCAAACAACAGCGGTTGTGGTTTCCTTTGTAACTTCTCTCAACACCTCATTAGAGAGACAAAAACAACGATGATAAGGCTTTTTGATCTAGTTCTTCCCACTGTAAATCTGACATGCATTCCGACTTATTCCTCTTCCCATACAAAGCTTTCTCCCATCTGTTCTGAATTAGGATGACACATATCTTAACTTGCTAAAGACCAAAATTAACAATTCTATCAAACTTCTCAATATTAAACTTGGTCAAAGATACCATTATGATGCAATAGATGATCCAACCATGTTCTGGTACCACTTATCAGTTCTAAAACCACTTGTTAGAAGCTCTTGATACCACTAGTTAGGAACACGAAATGGTATAAGTTTGATAATGTAGAAAAATAAACAAAAGTAATCAAGAAAAAAAGAGACAAGCGATGTATGTGATTTGACCAATAAAGCATACGTCCAAGAGAAATGAGAAGTCTTATTTTGCTAATTAAGAACCTAAGATTAAAAACAGCAAAGCCTCACAACCCAAACAAAGCGAAACCTAAAAGCTTAATATAAATGCCGCTCACCAAAGTCACTCAATCCCACTGTTACTTCATGATTTTCTATGGCTATCAAAGGGTATTTATAGGCCCAAAATTCTATCCAAACCGGCCAAGAAACTTAGTTATAGTAGAATAAGAAAATCCAAGTCGAAACGTATCAAAATGCAGAATCCAAGTAGAACTCTGATAAGCTACACAGGCGTGTGGAATCACACAGGAGTGTGGGACAAAAGACCAAAGCCACTGGACACGAGCATGTAAGACCAAATCAAAATTAGCATAGCGTGCGTCAAGCCAAACATGACAATATTCTTCCTCGTGCAATGGTGCATGTCCGTTGCACTTGATTTTGTGCCAAAACACAACATAAATAAATAAAATTTTCAATGAAGTGAAAAGAATCAATCTTAATTTGGTTTTTACATTTGATGTGTTTGAAAAGTCATACTCTCCTTTTAACTTTTTAAAACAGTTTTGAATAATATGAAATAAAAAAAGTCACTATAATATTTTATTTTCAATTATTATTGGAGTTATAATAAATATTAATAATTCAGAAAAAATATACCATATATGAAAAAATTGAAAAAACTCCTAGCATTTCATATTTTTTCAATTAGAACTTGTATTAAGATTGCATTATATCAATTCCCTAAAGTTTTCAATAGAAAAGTTGACAAAGGTATCCAATTGAAAACAAAAAATGAAAACATATTATATCCAATTGAGAAAGCATCGTGTTTATTGAAGTTATAGGGTGTTTGGTTCAGCTTTTTGATGCAGTTGTTTAATATCCAGCTGTAAAACAAGATTGACAACGAATACTTACTTGTTGAGTGAGAATTTGTGTTTTTTCAATGTTTTGGCGTAATTAGATTACTAGAGTTAGACTCAAATTCCTTAGTACGAACGTCATTTTGATCTCTTTGGATGAATTTGGGAGAGAAAATACATAGAGAATTGGAGAAGAGAAATTATGTAGCCTTAAAGTAGTGTTTCATGTTCAGCTTCTAAACATCTGAGGGAGCAATTTTCTTTTATTCCAAATAACTGCCTCCTATTTCTATTTATATTAGGTTTTGGGCTGGATAAAGCCCACATGGGTAGCCTAGAACCACATAATCCAACATCACTTGCTCAACCATAATGGGCTTGACTCATTCCAAAATGTTATCCCAATATCTCAAACTCTATAGAGATCATTCATACAAAAGAACGAACCGTATGACTTAAAGCACACAAATGGTGGGAGGTCTAATATATAAACCTAACCATAGGCCATATAGAAGATATCAACCAATGATGTATTTATTTATGGAAATTTGCTTATTTACCCTGAGTATTTTTTAAAAAAATTGTAACAAAAACATAGCACTCACATGCCGTTCAAAAGTTGCCTTTATATGGCCACGAGCCATAGGAAGTCCACCACATGCCTTTATATGCACACAAGCCATCTGATCTGTCACATCATCAGACAAGTCAACGCCACGTGGCCCAACTAGCAAGTGCCACATGTTAGCCTACTGTAATGTGTTCATGAAACATCTATGCCAGGCTAACCGAAAATCAAAATTTATCCAAAGCTTGGTCTAAAATTCCCGAAAAATTAGCTTTTTATGATTACATTGGCAATAATCCGGCAAAAGGTGGAATGTTCAGAGCAGGTTCAATGGATAACGGGGATGGAATAGCTGTTGGGTGGTTAGGACATCTGATCTTTAAAGATAAAGAAGGGCATGAACTTTTTGTACGTCGTATGCCTACTTTTTTTGAAACATTTCCAGTTGTTTTGGTAGTCAGAAATGGAATTGTTAGAGCCAATGTTCCTTTTCGAAGGGCAAAGTTGAAGTATAGTGTCATATGCCACGTGTCAAGCCATGTCATCAACATAACCGTGTGGTCCAATCATAGTGCCACATGTCCTCCAAATGTCATGTCATTGCCACATACGCGGACTCATTAGACCATTTTCCACATCACACCACTCTTAGTGTGACACATAGTAGACGGTTCCATACTACCACAATTGTTGTAGGTGCATGCACTCCATGCACCGGCATACATTGTTAGTTTTGACCACCTTTTGCAATTTTTCTATGTTTTTAAGGTCGTTCTACTGTTTGTCACCAAGACATTTGAACAATAAACAACATGATTGAGAGTGGGAATCAAACAAAATATGATTTTCAGAAACTTAGAAAAGCCTAATTTTCGATTAGTAACTTTGAAAATTCATAGAAATTGAACCACTCATCCAAAAATATGCATTGAAAATCTTGTGATGAGAGCTTTCCAAGAATAGCGATTTTATTCCATGAAATAGAAGAAACATTTCTTGAAGAATTGAAGAAAATCTAGATTTTTGGAGAATTTTCATGTATAATTGTATAATCCCAATCATCACAAAAATACACAATCTAGACTTTGATACCAACATAAAATGAGTTTAGTAGTGGATACTTACTTGTTCAGAGAGAATCAGTGTGTTTTCAATGCTTTGGCATAGTTAGATTACTAGAACCAGACTTAAATTCTATAGTACGAACGCATTTTTTTATCTCCTTTGATGAATTTGGCAGAAAAAATACAGAGAGAATTAGAGAAGAAAAATTTTATTTAAATTAGGTTTTAGGTTGGGCTAAGCCCACATGGGCAGCCTAGATCCACAAAACCCAACACCAATAGCTGTTTTAGATGTGTTTAGTTAAGTATTTCAAATAACAGTTGTTAGCTGGTTCTAGGCCAAACAGCAGCCGTTTGGAAAAACTTAATTTTGAAGTTTTTTTTTGGAACTACCAAACATTCATGTTCCACCATTTAACCCGCCATATTCTATTATATAAGAGAAAATTATATTACAAATATAATAAATTAATTACATAATACGCATTTTTAAGAATTTTTATTTATAACTATTATTTTAACTATTAAATAAATAATTCTCTACAAAATATTCATTTTATTTTGTTTTTGTTTATTCATACATTGTAGAAAATATATATTTTGTATTATATAAATAATGCTCTTATTGATAATTTCATATTCTAACATCAACAATTCAATCAATTTTACCTAACACCACCATATATCAACAATTAATTAGCAGCTCCATTCAACAGCCAAACTAGGGTCTTAGCCTATTTTTTTTTAAATTATTGAAATTATTTTGATCTAGTAGGAATCAACATTTTTTTAAAAAAAAAACAATAAGTAGTATTATTGAAAAAGATTCAAAGACGTCCACCAGCTGGCACTGACAGTCTATTGATAGATAATGTGCTGGTTTCAGATTTATCCTCGATCTCTTCTCATATTGTTAGCTATTATTAAGCTCTTTTCGGTTCAATTGCTTGTGATACTAATCGGTTCATATTTTATAGCATTTTCTAGGTTAGATTTTATGTTTTTGAGGTGTGTTTTTGTGTCAATTGTGATGGAATGGTGGTAGTTTTTTGTTATGCGTTTTAGATGAAATGGAGGTGAGTTAGGAGGATTTTGAGCTAAGTTTGAAGGGTTAAAGATTTGACACGAGAAGGAGTAGATCTATTTGAGCATGTTGGTGGTGAGTATGACAAGGGTGTGTCATTTGAGGAGCTTAGTCGTGCCATATGAAGGTTTGCTACTAGAATGAATGACATGAGCATGCCATTTCTGCACCAGCATGTCATTGTTATCATGGGCATATCATCCTTCCTGTTTGGGCGTGTCGGAGCTACACACTCAACTGCCATCATGTGACACTAGCATGTCATATTGACACAACCGTGTTATTTCTTAGAGACTTCATAATCCTTCTCACATAGGGAATATGAATTGTTGAAGTGTGGCCCATCTAAAAAGGGTCGATTGTGATTTGGATGAGACTTATTTCTGTGGATATTTACTACCCTTTTAAAGTAGGAAAAATAAAGATTCTTAGATAGAGGTATGCTTTTTCTAGCTTTTCTCTACAATTTTTCTTTATACTCTTGAGATTTGGGTGGCAGAAGAGACCTTAAAAGCTATCCCATTTTGTTCCCAACAATATGTGGTCAAAGATTAGAGATTGTTCACCATTAAAGTTGTCAAGTTTGAAGCTTTTGAGGAGTAGAGACCAACCATTGAAGAGAGATTCAAGCCAAGCAATTTCAGGGGTTTTTATTTCTAGTTTGCTTTCCTTCTATGTTGTAACATGTTTAGTTTAAGTTTTGGAATTAACTTGACCATAGTTAAAGCCACGCTTGGCTAAAGTTTTTATTAGGTATTTAGTAGCCATTAGGATGTATGAACTTTCCCTTTAGTTGTTAATGAAATTTGATTTCTTCCGCCTTTTATTATACTTTAGAAGTTCTAAGTTGAATGCATGATGGTCATCGTTCGTTTAATTTAGAATCAATATCTTAGGGGTGAGTTATTAGGCGAACCATCTTTAACTTATCCTAAAAATTGAGTTAGATGTCAATTGCACCATTAGCTTGGATTGGTAATGACTTAGGGCAAGAGCTATAGGTATTTAATTTCATCGTGCTTAATCGAATTGGGTGAAAGGGATTACGATTGATACGCTAACTAACTACCTAATTAAGTTTCATAAATAATTCAATTAATTTTAATTGCTTCTTAGTCAATAACTTGCTTTAATTCCTTTACTTCAAAATTTATAAAACGTGATTAGAATATTTAGTTATGTATAGTTATCAGAGAATTACAATTCCTTTAATTCCTTTAGGATGATCAACTTGATGAATTACATTATCAGAGAATTTATGTTCTGTGTAGTTATGTATTTTACGTGCCTTTTCAAGTGAGAATTATTTGTCAATGTGTATGATGCAACCTCTTCTAGGTGTAGTTCAACCTTAATAGTGGTATTTGAGAGTATTTAGTTCAGCCTTAATTCTGGAATTACATTTCAAAATCATAGCAAGTATGGAGAGATCAAGGAGGTGTTTTAGATGGTGCAAAAGGTGAGGGAGAGAAGGACATGGAGGACGTTACAACTCTTAATTTTTTGAGGACTGAATATTGAGTTTGGAGCTTTGATAATGCTTAAATTGATGATCACAGAATATTGAGTTGTCTACTTGTCTATTTTTCATATCTAAAAGCAATTGCTTTTCTTGTTGGCATTTTGGTTATTGATATTCATTAAAATATTTCCTTTTTCTAATGTTTTCTATAGGTTTAATATGTCATATGTTATT